>JAIGNY010001317.1:460000-657500 GCA_020152595.1 Chiridota heheva
AATAGAATAAGCATTTGTATTTCCTGAGAGACAAACGCATTAGCGTCTTTGATTCTGTAAATCTTTACAACGAAGCAGGAACAGGTAACATTGGAAAACATGAAATACCAGAAATATATATCTTTTGTTCTCATCAAGGGTTTTGGTTTAGGGGGAAGGAAGGTATACATCTTTTGCTGATTTAGTGACTTTTTAGAAATTAATGTTTCATTTTTTTCTTACTTTTTTGCAATGGAGAATTTTACTGTTTAAGTTCTTTTAAGTTCTTTAAACCATTTCCTTTCACATTTTTTTTCTTCATATTTATATTTCGTTTTAGGGTATATCTTTCCTTGAATTGATTGTATGACTCCTACTGTATTTCTGTTCTTTTGTTTATAAATTGTCAAAAACGTAAAATGAAATGAAAATGAAACGTATAAGACAAATTATGTCAAAGCATGTAGTAGCATAGCCATGGGGGAGGGGGAATGGAGTCCATACTCCATACCCCCACCTTTCCCCAGGAAATTTTCAAAAACTGGGATAATCTTTGTTGTTGAATTATTTTCTGTTTTTTAAAATCAAGAGGTCAATTCTTAAGAAGTAGGATAACACTTTTTGTTTGAAGGGGGTCTAGGACTGAAAGCAGGTTTGCATTTGTTTTAAAGTAACTGAATCTCTCCAAAACATAATGCAAAGTTTACTTTAAGTAAGTCGTTCTGTTTACAAAGTGGATGATTATGACAGATAAAGCTGAGGTAAATTTTTTGTTCGTTAAAATTATTTTTTTGTATATGTTGTGCAAAAACAAAGAAATTAAAATAAACTGTATAAGACAAATATGCCAAAGTATTTATAAAGTGAGGACTGAATTTCTCAAAAATATGAATAAACAGTTTCAAAGTTTAGGGTAAGTAAATTTTGTGTACAAAATAGATTATGACGGAAAAAGCTGAGGGGAATTTTGTTTGTTAAAATCAAGCATTTAAAAAAAATACAGTTAAAATGTTTTTCAAGCTGAATACATGAAAGCCTAGCGAAGCTGAGGTAATATTCGGAAGTTTAGCACAAGCCTTCAGCAATGAAACAGAGCAGGGCAGCAAGTATTTTGCTGCATTATTTTTTGCAAAGAAATTATATTATGAAAAGAAGCAAGATATGGCTTCAAGCTTTAATTAAATAGTTGTTTAAATTGCAATTATGATAGAAAGCAGTTTATAAGGTCTTAAGGCATATATGATTTAACAGTAAAATTGCATAGGAAAATATATTAAAACCCTGACAAGAATGCAAATTCCTAATAAACTGTTAAATTGATTGTTGACTTATTATTATGCAAATTGTGACACAAGAATTATTACCCCTCTCATTTTTGACACTTTGCTGTAATTCTTTGAAGGATACAAGCTGAATCTGACAAAGATTGTATGGAAAAGATTCTTCCACAATTTTCAATGACTTTCAAATACTTTAAAGTTTCAGAAATTCAGCATTAGCCCGATCCTTGCTACAAATTTTCAGTCTCTTCACCTGCAAGAACCTCCATTTCGGCAGACTTTTAGACTCTGCTAGAAGCAATTTACAAACCCATCACTGATAGTTCAGTGATTTTACGAATCAGTAATTACACTCCCAATCATTTATATGCACACATTGGAACTTATTGTGAAGGGCCAGGTATTGTGGATTTGGCTACTGCAGCACTAAGTCATGCATGTAATGTGGGGCTGAGGAATCATTTGTACTTTTAAAATTTGTACTTTTAAAACAATGTGAGTTATTAACACTCTGGTGAGTTTGGATGCATTGAACTGCAAATTCATAGCCAAGAGTTATTCATCACGGCTTATATTGAAGCTATGAAAAGATGGTGCAATTCTCTAAAACAGTACATCGCAAGCACAGAACAACAAGTTTCCATAAATGAAATGACAAGATGTTTCAAAATCTATGTATTTTATTTTCAATTTTGTCAGAAAGTGCAGAGGTGGGGGGAAAAGTCAACACCAAATCCAGGAGAAGTACTCTTTTAAGGAAACATAATGCAATCATAGATATCCTGCACTTCTGTTTTTCAAATATTACAATAAAGAAATAAGTATGGACCTTATCTTATATAAAATGCAAAAATTTGCATGGTATAATCTTACTTCTTAATATACACAATCTAAAAAGCAAATGTTATTTTTACAAACATATACAAATTTTTAAAATAACTGTTTCATGCCAAAAAGCTTAGTTTTCCCTGATTTCAGTTATCACTGAAATGGTTGTCTTTTCTCACAAACAAATTTTCTACAGAATTATATCAAATGTTTCATGTATAACACTGCATAAAGCTATAACATTAGGATAGCAAAGGCACAGGGAAATGGCAGTTTCCACATTACAAAAGGTTCCTAATTTTTGATTCCTTATATTTTAGGTCATCTTCTTCACTGATTGGGACAAGACAACCTTCAAATGAAACTAGTATATTTGTTTATGAAATGAAAATAAAAATTACTGAAATTTCAATTTCTATAATGACTGAGTGATGTTTGTGTGATATTTCATAATGATTCCTCCCTCAATTAAGTCTTCAGAAGAAATACTCAACTTCTGTCAGATTTGGATTTTCTGTTCAATTTTGCAGTACCTGCAACTTAAATGTATAACTCTTCTAAATAAAATTACATGCACGGATATCATTTTAGCAGAAACAAACTTTAAAGTGAAAGCTATCAAAGAAAAAGAAAAGTATGTGTGAAAATAGAAATTCAACTAAAATTTACCTGAAGGAATTCCTCTTAATTTTAAAACTTGTTTTTAAGAACTAATGAATTATAAAAGACTGTAAATGGCTTAGGTAAGTATGAAAAATCTCTGATCTTTGAAATAGTTAAGCAATGCTTTCAATAAGGAAAGGTTTTTTTTTTTTTTGCCCCAGCTAAATTTTCTTATTATTTAAATTGTTTTCAATTTTTTTCTATATATTTCAAGTTTTCTGGTATTTCTATAAAGACTGAGTTTCAGATTATATCACTTGCTAAAAATTAAAGAAACTTGCTCTTGAAAATAATGATGTAACTGATTTAAAACAATCTTTCCTCTAAGTGACTTTCAAGTTCTTCAAAGCATATAACACTTTTGAGGGGTGTTGGAAGAAAGTCAGAACAAGTAATTGAGGAGCATTTTTCATTAAAAAAAGTGCACTTTTGTCAGTTTTTGGAAAAATGGAGGGAATGGGACAGTGCCCCCTTGACCCCAGTTCCTACACATATGGTTTGAGCATAGGCAGGCAGGATTTGGGGAAGCAAGGGACCTACACCCACTTTTTTCCAAATGTATACTTTTGATTGGTAATCTTGGCGTGATGCTGTCCCCTCCCCCTTCCGCCACTTTTGACTTTCCCCTCACTTTCGGTGGGCAAATACGTAAAAGGCATACTTTTGATTATCCACCACAATGTACATCACATTTCTCTTTATCCCCCAAAAAAAAAAAAAAAAATTCAAGATCTTTAGAATTTGTTTTGTAAATTGATGATCAAATGTATAGTTTTAACAGAATGGATCCAATTCATAAGAAAAACAGAAGGAAAGGAGAAATAATGCCAAATATTAAACAACAGGATCTACTTAAAAATTACCCATATTTCAACATCATCATTGTTTTTAAGTTATCTTATACAATTATTTTTAACCTCATCTTGTAATTAAATTCATATATTTACACATGATTCATGAAATGAAACCATGACAAATTTCGTTCCTTGAATGAATTGCTTTTGTCAATCCTACTTTGTAATATCTAGATTCCAATCAAAGAAAATGAAATTTCAAGGTCAATTAAAAATTTCAACATCAATTGTTTTTTTATCCACAAGCAAGTCAAAGAAAATAAAAAGACATAAGCTTTTTTCTACTTTGTAAAAACCAATGACTTTCCACAAGCAAGTCAAAAAAATCAATTTATTCAAAATTCAACAAATTTACTGTAAAGCACATTTCAATTCTTAATTCCTCATCTTTCAACTCTGCCTTGTTTTTTTCTTTTTCAAATTGATAATTCAAATATACATCCCTTTGCAATTTATTTTAACTTTGATCTCAGTATCTGAAATATCTGCACAACATCAAATTGAAGAAACAAATGATCTTCTATTGAATACACCAGTGTTTGCATTAGGAAGCGGGATTGCGAAACAAATTTTTTTGGAGGGCAAAATTATCGCAAAGAAATTAGGTAGGCATATTATACCTAAGCATTGTAGATTTTCCAAAGTCCTCCCATTTAAAAAAAAAACAATTGAAAGGATGGGAGATCCCCCCCCCTCTTAAATAAAAAATAAAATAAAACGTAGTGCCAAGACCTGAATGGAACTGATAAATGTTCATACATCATGTTTTGCAGTATGTTTTTAAAATATAAAACAGCAATTCAAATACAGGCCCATAGTCAGGAATTTGAAAGGGAGGTGGGGGGGGCTCATTTTTGTAATAAAGGGCCAAATATCTTGAAATTCCGGGTGCTTATTATTTTTGTAGATTTCAAAAGGGCACTTTCTCAACAAAAGGAGTTCAGGAACTTTAAGGGGTGGAGGGGGGGTCATTTTTCATATAAAAGGGCAATAAACCTTGAAATTCCGGGTGCTTGAAAACATACTGAATCTGAATCCTTAAAAACATACTGAATCCTTACCCTTGCACAGATACTGGTCTGTATCTTAACGTATAGTAGCGGGTATCCCTGAAGTTAGGATCGGTTGGTTTCGTTGGGTCCACCCATGACACATCTGCAGATCTCGAAGACAGGATATCTACTTGCAGATTTATTGGTGGAATTAGATCAGCTAAAGAGGAAAAACAGAAATAATCAATACAAAATTTGAGCTTATTCTAGGGAGTGCATAAATAGCAATTGCAATAAATTCAAATCAAATAAGAAACCAGGGGTGGCATCATGATTTGTCCGACAAGGATCAGCCTCCTTGACAGGGCTAAAAATTCATACAAAATTTCCTGTTACTCTCGACAGATTCAAACAAATTTTGCCAATGTACCCCACCTGGCTCTCTGCTTGCCCCACCTAGTTAAGAAACAAAATTTATCACACAGGAACAGTGGCGTAGCCAGGATTTTCATATTGGGGGGCATGGAATTGAATTAAACCAACACGATATTTAGTAGTGTAGTTGAGGTGACACAAAAGGTGTCACTTTGAGTGCAAAGTGCTCGACTTGTCGATGTGGGATCCAGGATCCCTGGTATCTTCCAGAGGTAAAGCCCCAGTAGGGGTCCAGGGGGTGAAACTCCTGGAAGCTCTTGCAAAATTGACATTTCAAGGGCAAAAAAGTATGTCACAACGCATAGTAAGAAGGTGTATTATACAAGTCAAAATTCATGTCAACGAGAGCTATAATACACCAAATACAAAACACAAAATTAAAGCGCAAAGCACTCAACATGTTGGCATGGGGTCTAGGGCCAAGCCCCGTTAGGGGTCCAGGGGGGGAAGCTCGCGGAAGCTCTCGCAAAATTGGCATTTTAAGGGAAAAATGTATGTCACAACGCATAGTAAGAAGGCGTATTATACAAGTCAAAATTCATGTCAAAGAGAGCTATAAAATACAAAACACCAAATCAAAATGCAAAGCGCTTGACTTATGGCATGGGGTCCAGGGGCCCGCTTAAGGTCCCTTGGTGGGGTCCAGGGCAAAGCCCCGGTAGGGGTCCAGAGGGCAAAGCCCCCGGAAGCTCTCGCAAAATTGACATTTCAATGGCAAAAACGTATGTCACAACACATAGTAAGAAGGTGTATTAATCAAGTCAAAATTAATGTCAAAGAGAGCTATAGGATACACCATATACAAAACACAAAATCATGAAAACGCATAATGTGGAAATATAATGTTTTATTGTTTACATTTGTACATGGTTAGGTTTATCGTCACTCTTTAAAAATATGGGTTGTCTAAAAGGAAGGTTTTCAATAATTTTCTACAAACTTGTGTAAATGTTGTCAAACTTTTAAAATGACCCTGTTCTGTATCACGTGCACTCCAACACCCACCTTCCCCTCTTTCCACCCTCTCACTCTTCCCCTCTCTCTCTGTCTTAGTTCATGTATTTAAATACAAAATCGTGCAAATGTTTGATATATTATTACTGAAAAACCTTTTTCTGAGAAAGTGCCCTTTTTAAATCTACAAAAACATAATAAGCCCTGGAATGTCAAAGTTTGTTGAACCAACAGCACCAATCTGAAGCGACGGATTAAATTCTTAACCGACGGATTAAAATAATGGTGGGGGGGACAATTTCCCCCCTCTCTGGCTATGCCACTGCACAGGAATGCTCCCTAGAGCATAATTTCTTTAAATAAGAGAAATAGACTCTTTGGAGTTGATGTGATATTTGATGTCAGTGGGAAGGGGCGCATAGGAAGGATCACCTCTAGGGGGGAGCAAAAATCTAAAGAAAAAAATGGAAAAATTGCACTCGTAAATTAGGTTTCAACCAAAAGTTGTTACTATATTTGGGAAATTCCATTCAATTTTCTGAAGATTTTCCTCAATTTTCTATGAAAGTTTTTTAATTTTCCATCATTTTTGGATATTTTCCTTTATATTTGAAAATTTCCTTCAATTTCCTTCAAATTCATAAAATTTCCTTTATTTTTGGGAAATTTGGGTGAATCCTGAAAACTGGCCAAAATTTCCACAAATTTTCCCCCACTTCCTGCACCTCTGGGTGGGGGCAATGCGATTTTGATAATTTCAACATTTGAGGAACCTCCATGCCTAAACCACTATCCACAATCCCTTTCTATTTATTTTGAAGGTCTTCTTACTTTGATAAGAAAGTTTATGCCGGAATGAACATAGCAACTTGATGGTTAAACAATAATTTCATAATTTTCTTTTATACAGATTGACAATGAACTGATAAGTGAAACTTAAAGGAAAGGTATGTCCCATAATTAGATTCAGGTGTGAACGCCACCATGCTATGCTGATAATGTCACTTCCGGTTTTCATTTTTTTTTTAATGATTGCGAGAAATCTTTGATGTTATCAAAAACACATGTAGGTCCCTATGTTCGGTCCGGCAGATGTGTCATCGATAACAATGCAGATTTCTCGCGATCAGTAGGAACAATTGAAGACCAGAATTGATGTTACCAGTATGGTGGCCCTCACTTCTGAATATATTTATGGGACAATACCTTAAACTCACAATAAAAAAGGCCTTTTAGAACATGTCTTTATAGTTATTTTGCTGTTTTAAAACATAAAAGGTTCACCAGTAATTTACCATAGTATGTAGTGAATGACAATGAAACCGCCTCTGCATCACCGTCTCTCCTCAAAGGTTCAAGGGTCATCGTATAAGTTACCAGCGGTTCCAGCTGTCTAAATGTGTAGGAAGTCTGTTTGTAGTGCAGTCTGATGGTTGTGTCCATTGAAATTGATTCTGCTTCGATACCAATCAGGTAACCTTCGAGGACATCCTCATCTATGGGAGGGTTCCACATGACAATTGCTGTGGTACCCTCTGTCAATTCCACGCTGAAGTTGCGAGCACGGAATGGTTCCTGAGGGGCTTCTGTAGGGATTATCTCCACTGGTGGTTCAGTTTCAATCAAAGAATCTGAAGAGAAATTCATTTCAGTTTAAACATCTACAGAAATGCAGAAGAACCATAATACTAGTCTACTCCCCAAAATGAAATGCCAATTAAAATTTCACAAAATAATTTTAAAGAAATCTAAAGGATAGGTGGACTCTTCTTATAATTGTAACATTTGGGTTATAATTGGTAAGAAGAGTATTTAGTCCCATCTATTTAACAAATTAATTCCTTTTTTAGAATTAAAATTAAAATTTATCACTTAAAGTTGTAATGAATAAATAAGTCTTCTTTGGTAACTTGAAAACAATGATTGTTTGCATGGTTACAAAGTGATACCAGTAATGCACTTTATTAATTTACCCATTTACAACAACAAAAATTGTCATGAAAAACAATAAACAATTGATCATTTTCTTTGAGTTTTCAGTGGAAACATAAGCTGCTATAAGAGATTTTTGCTGGAGGGGCAAAACATGCTCGGAGGCAAAAATGATTAATTTGATTTAATCTTTAATTATACATACAAATTTAATACAAAAAACAATGACTAGCAAATCTTTGGGGGCAAAAGTGCATCCTCTTGCCCCTATGGTGAATAGAAATCCAGTGAAATGTACGAACATGGGTAGGAGTTGCCCACCGAAAGTGGGGGTGGGGGGGGGGGGAGTCAAAATTGGGGGGCATAAAAACAAAATCATGCTAAGATGCAAAAAATCATCATACGAAAGATTTTTTGTGTGCAAAAAGTGAGGGGGGGGGGGAAGAGTTCCCCTTCTTTTCCCCCATTCAAAACCTGCTGATGTGTATGAATACAATTTGAGAATTCAATCTCGAATACTTTTGTGAAACCATTTTAGTTTTGTCATTGAACTACCTCTAGATTATGGGTGGCTCACCATTGGGGCAAGGAGGCAGTAATTTCTCCAAAGACGCCCCACCCCCACAAAAAGGGGTGGAGATTAATGACCATAATGTTGTCCTTACCCCCTACTATGTCCCTAAGCAACATATAAAATGCAAAAATCTACATTCCAGTACCGACCTGTTCTGACCCTCTCACTGACTGCTTCCCCGTCACCAACAAAGTTTGCCATCCTCAAAGAGACAACATATTCTGTGTCTGCCTCCAGATCACCAAAACTGTATGAAGTTGTACCAGGTGCCAAGCTGACAGTACTGTATCCCTCAAGGGAGATTGTGATACCTGTGACTAGCTGTTCAGGTGGGTACCATGTGACAAAGATAGAATCGGTGGTGGTTTCTAATGACACAAAGGCTGGAGTCTCTGGTAGAGATACATCATCTGGTATGAAGAGAAGAAGTTAAAAAAAAAAAAAAAAAAATTAGGTGGGGTTATCAGCAAAGAATACTGTATTGTCAGGATAACGGGGGATAGCCACAGCATCTTGAATTTTTCTTCAATTTCTGCAAAATGTTTGGAAAATGTTGCCAAAATTTCCCATAATGTTACTTTTACTCATTTTCCTTCAATCATTCCTCATTTTTTCTCCCAACCAGAAATAAAACATGCAACCTGGAAGTAGAAACCCTTTTTAGGAAGGGAGAGATGAGAAGGCGTTTCCCCAATTTTCTACTTCTCTGATCCCTGCCCCCAATCTCATACCTGTGTCAGAGCCCTGCACAGGGAGGGGGAAATTGAACCCCCAATTTTTCAGAAATAATGTTAGGAAGGGCTTCTGGCTGCTCCTCCCCCGCCACATACACAACTTTTTGACATCAAAGGTCACGGTTGAATCCCCTCCTCCACTGTTAATATGAACAAATCTTTGGACAACTTCCTATTACAAACTAGAACATCAATGATGCAGTTGCTCAACATATATTTTGGGTGGGTACAAGCCTGTTTTTGTTGGTGGGTAGCCTAGCTCGGGCGCTTCTTAGACAGTAATTGAGGGACACTTTACATTTTAAAAAGAGGCACTTTTGTCAGTTTTTAAAAAAGTGGAGGATGCCTGCTGGCCCCATGGTTCCTACTTATATGGTTTGAGCATAGGCGGGATTTGAGGAGCGCAAGGGGACACTTTCCCCACCCTCACTTTTTTTTTTAAATGGATACTTTTGTATGGTGATGTGTTGTATTTTAGCTTGACTTTGCGTTACTTTGCTAGTATAATAGCCATTTGTTGAGCAAATGATTAATTATCAATTTATTAATGAGTCACAAATAATCAATAATAGCATCACACAACCCTTCCAAGTGGCAATCATTATACGAAATACAACTAAACAGATTAAAAAAAAAGATGGACTTACTTGATGCTAATCCAATCAACACAGTGATTTTATACATCAGTTATTCAAAAGAGCTTCTTTTGAAGAACTAGATCGTGTTACTGAAGCAAGCTGCTCGTGGTTATTAACACTGGTGATTTTAAAGGTGCGAAATTTTATGGCCCGAATAACTCAATCGCGGTTTTAAATATGTAGTCCATTTAGGCTATTCTAATTTTAAAGCTTTAGTCTTTAAACAAAAGTTATAGCCCAAACAAGCTATCAACTACAAAAGTTATACCCCAATTTGATTCCACATTGGGAGAGATCGGGATATAAAGCTCGATTAGCATATGTGCCAGACGGTATAATGCTCCAGCCAAAGAAAATATAGTCTTCTTTCAATCAGAGGTATTTGGTGACGGTATTTACCGGTATTTACTGAGCCAATGTTATTATATATATGCTTAATTCATCTGGACTGCGGCGAGCAAAATCTGATTATTTGAAACTTTTTTAGCAAATTTTGGAATGCAATTTTTTTTTTAACTACGCAACAATATACACTGTTATTGCATCAACATATCAATCTATTTAAGGCAAATATAGCAACACAGCAAAATATCAAAAAGACGATTAGGATATGATAAACGCCGCAAAAATCTCAACATATCCACTGAAAATCATTGTACTGAGAAGGAAAGTGCTTAGTTTTGAATGTAGCAAATCCGTATTTTCAAGTGCAAAATTGTGTGATTTCCTCTTAAATTTAAGAGTCATTAAAAAATTTTCACCCAGAAAGCATTTGTCACAATTAATCAACTACTAATCCTAAAAAGAGGTTTAAAAACAATAGATTTGAAATACAAAAATAGTGAATACCCATTTGTACATCATGTATAAAATATGTCTAATAAATCCTGAAATGTACAAAACCAATCAAATAACTCGATGATATTTTAGCTTTCATTTTCTATATCTAAAACGATTCCCAGGAAATTTAGCCCATGGCTGGCACCAAAGGTTCATGATATTTTTAACAGGAACCAATGACATGACCTAAGGCCACTTGGGACCAATATAATCATGTCCTTCCTGAATATATCCGACAAGCATAAGAAACTTTTTAGAAACCATTTGAATTGTTTCAGTTATTTGCTCCATTTTCTTCTTTAGGATGGGCATTATAATCTGGTATAAATCATCGCATCTGCAAAAGTTATCCGAAACAAGTTTCAAAAAGGCAAAGTGGAACGGTGTGGGATGGGCCTAGGGTGACCTCTCAGAAGAGAAAGAGACACCAAAATTTAAAAAAATTGCACCAGTGAATTACATTTTCATGAAATGTTGCTGGTAAGCCGGTGGGAAATCTGTTTCAAATTTTGGGAAATTTTCCTTCATTTTCAAGAAGCTTTGTTAAATTTTTGAGAAATTTTTTGTTCCTTTTCTGGAATTATTTTTCAAAATTTGGGAAATTTCAAAGGAAGAATTTTACAGAAATATGAACTTTTATGTAATTATTGAACGACTCACCCAATACAAAGAAAACTGAAAAACAGGCTTTATCCATGCTGATGAAATTTTCTATATTCATCCGTTTCAATTTTTAATTACAACTCCAGACTATTAGGCAAATTCTAAACTTACCAGTGGTGACTTTGTCAGTGGCCGCTTCTCCAGGACCGTTCTCATTAACTGACCTTATTGATATCAGGTACAGTGTGTTTGGCGTTAATCGATCAAATGTGTAGGTTGTTTCATCCCAGTTGACTGTAACAGTTTTTTCCTCCAAGTCCTCCGTTCCTATGCCGACCACATACTCTCTAATCTGGTCACTTGAAGAGGTCCAAGTGAGAACAATGCTGTCTATGGATGGGACGGCCCTTAAGTTGATGGGTGGGGCAGGAAGCTGGTGTTCTTCACAAAGACAATAAATAACGAAGGTAATTTAAGTTGAACATTGGCATGTAATTAAATGTTGATACAGGGTAGAATGAGAGGTGCTGTGGCTCAGTAGTTGAGAAGTCATGTTCGTATTCAAGAGATATCTACTTCGATTCCCCTCGTGAGCGCTGCATTGTGTCCTTGAGCAAGACACTTTACTTGCTTCAGTCCACTCAGCTGTAAAATGAGTACCAGCACTGCTGGGGAGGTAATTTGCGATGGACTGGCGTCTCTTCCAGGGTAGTCATGTACTTAGTGGTGTGGTGACAGGGGGAAGGGGGGAGGGGCAGGGGCGAAACCGCCCAAGCAATGCTTTCTGAGAGGGTGCCAAGTGCTCAAGTGGGCGCCAAAATTGTCCTGAGAACATATTTTTTAGGCCCTAAGAAAATTTATGTGTTGATAAATAACGTTTCCCTCTACAATATTAGGCACGTAATATTCAATTTTTGAGTCCAAAAGTGCATGAATTTTCCACAGAAAAGACTAAATTTTCCAGGGACTTCGCCCCTGAACCACCACATTGGCACTCAAGCTCCAACAGTAGCTGATGCATGGCGGTAGCTTGTCAGCAATATTTAATATCTGTCCATGCAATAAAGGGTAAACAATTTTATTGAATACAGTTGGTAGAAGAAGCCTTTTGAGAGGGCACGAAATGTTCACAGGGGCGTAAAAATTGTCATGAGAAATATATTCTTATATAATTTTTATTCTCAACGTCGTAAATGTTTTTTTTCTCAAAGCTTTATTCTTACATCAAAAACATGAAAACCATTCCTAGACACCAACTAAAGACATATAATGTAGTGAATGAGATCCTATATAATCATTTCAAAATATGTATTCCTTTTAAATAACTTTAGTGTGGAATTTACACGATTTTAAGCAATAATCTGGGACCAAACTCATGCCAAATAACGCTACTAGCTCGTGGGAGCCTACCATGACGTCGATCCTGGATCTGACAAAATATTATTACATTTTCTGCTATCGAAATTGCAAGAAATGCAGGGATTCTGAGCACCTGCAGCTGCACCCCATAGATGTGGCAGGGCTTCCCTGGTTACCACCAGGGCTTTGCGGCCTTTGCCCCTAAAGCATGGCTAAAGTTGACACAATTTCAAGCAAGACCCATTTTGGCCCCCAATAATGAACACCTACCGAAATCATTTTCTTCTGTCAGAAAATCTTTCTAATTTCTGGGAAATCTTCATATTCTGAAAAATCTTGTCCTTCAATTTATTTCAAGTTTTCTTCAATTTTCGGTAAATTTCCTTAATTTTGTGCATATTTTCTTCAATTTTTGGAAAATTTCTTCAATTTTCTGGAAATTTTCTTCATTTTCATGAATTTTTTTGGTCTTTTCAGGATTTTTTCCCTTTTATTTTCGGAAAATTTGCTTCTATTTTCGTGAAATTTCCTTTCTTTTGGGAACCATTTTCTTCCATTTTTGGGAAGTTTTCTTCAATTTTTGGGAAGTTTTCTTCAATTTTTGGAAAATTTCCTTCATTTTCAGCACTTTTTTTTCTTAAATTTTCGAGAAATTTACTAAAGCTGCTTTGCCCCCTGGATCCCTTGCATGGCTTTCTCCCTTGATTTGAAACACTGATTTTAAGCAATTTTCTAAACAGCATGCCAATTTATCGTTTCTTATGAGCATTTTTTTTTGGGGAGAAAGGGGGCCAAAATGCCCTTGCCCCCCCAGTGAAACATGACCCACCACGCCACTGCATGCACTCTCATCCACTTGTGCCATGGAAACTGGGGCACCGGCCCAATGAGCCTAATGGCTCAGATGGATTAGCTTTTTTAACAGGGCAGAACGATGATGATAAAATGTTAATTTCATGACAATATTGAAGTAAGAGGTGAATTCATTTTTCAACATATACTCAGGGCAGTAATTCTGGTGGGGGACATTCCCTTCCCCCCCACTTTTTCATGGGATAAAACAAATAAAAGATACATAGTTTTGGAAAAAAATAATTGCTTGCAGGAGTTGGGGTATTATGGTCCACCCGAACTCCATCTGCCAACAGTCCCCCCCATTTTGGGGGGAGCATTACAGCCCTAAAATAACTTACCAATCATTGTCCTCTGTAAGGTAGGTTGACCATCCCCAGCATCATTGAAAGCTTTGAGACTCAGCGCATACTCCCTACCGGGTGTCAGATTCTCAAATGTATAGCTGCGAGCTGAGGGATTCAGGTTTATTTCGGTTTCGTTTGGGAAACTTTCTCCTATGCCTATCACATACCCAGAGAAAGAACCATCAGGGGATACCACCGACAAAATATACTGCTACCACTGGTAACCATGGTCTCAAAGTTCTTTGGAACACCAGGCAATGGGATGGTTGGTTCTGTGAAAAAAAATCCAAACAGTGATATTTTAAGAATAATTTGTAAAACTGTTTCAGAAAAATAATATTTTTATATGATGATTATCAATACAGCGATATGATTTTCCTTTTATGCAACAATGAAATATTTTAATTCTTCACAATAGAATGAATGCACTATATGAAGTTCTTTTAAAGACAATCTCACTCTATAAAGTTTCTTTCAAATGAGACACCAAAATAGTTGGAGTTCCTCTTCAAGGGCAGAAAATTAAGTTTCCATCAAAAGTTGCTGCTGATTGGGAAATCTCCTTCAATTTCTGAGAAATTTCTTTAACATTTGAAAAATTTCCTTAATTTTTCAAGAAGGTTTCTCAAATTTTGGTCATTTTTTGGGGAATTTTGGCCATTATTCGGAACATTTTACTAATATTTCAAAAATTTTATCACATTTTTCAATTTATATTAATAATTTGCCAGTTTTACTTCCCAACTGGGCAGAAATCATGAAACCGGGAAGGTGAAATCCGCTCAGGGGGAGGGGGAAGTTTGCCCCTCCTCCCTGGGCCCCCACTTCCTATGCCTCTGGGTGCCTTACCTGCAGCAGGAGTGGTCACAATGAGTTCATCAGTAAATCTCCCGATACCTCTTGTTGATTTTATTGCAAGTTCAAATGTGTAGGATGTTCCTTCTGCTAAGTCTGTGGAACGAAATTTAAACCAGAAAACCGTCATGTTTAGTGATTCCAATGCATTCTTTCATTGTTAGTTCATTTTCAAGTTTGATACTAACTTGCATTGCATAACATGATATATGCTAAATAACATATATTAAGAAGCCATGCCCACCATGCATATAAATAAAATAGAACATATATTGACAACACTTGTATGATGCAAAACATGTATACGGTTGCACATTCATCACTGTCTTAAGAATTTTACATAAAGCCTCACCTATGGTATGTGTTCAACATTTTCAACATTGAGGTACATGCACATATCATGATAAGAACCTTTTGACAACATAAGCAGGTTCACAATTACTAACAAATAAAATGCAAGTATGATGCAAATAGACATATGGTTGCTATACTGATATGTATTACTTTTTAAAGATTTTTTAAATTTTATATTCAACCCCCCTCACCCCATCCTTCCAACTTATAAATATGCACTGCACCATGCCATTATTAAATAATTTTATACCATAAATATGTACACAAGCTAAAAACAAATACATTAAATATGAATCAAAACAGACATGTAGCGGTAGTAGTTGTAAAAATATGAGCATTTTAAGATTTTAACATTAAGCCGTGCCTACTCATTGGTATGCAAGACATTACTATCAAATGCAATAGGTTACATATACAGACCATGTGCTATCTGTGTACAACATATGATATGAATCCAGTTATCATTATTGAGATAGTGTTTACAATCTTTTTTCAGCAAAATAATATTAAGCTCCGCCAACTATGCATGTTATTGAAATACAATGTCTTTCTACCATAAACACGTACACACTAGCTAACATCATAATCATACCCAAAATGAAACATAACAGACATGCATGTGGTTTCTAAAATATAATAATTTCAAGATTTTTACATTAAGCTCTGCCCACTCATTAATATGCAAGATATCACCACCAAAAATAATAGGACACATCTACAGACTATCTGTGTACAAAATATGATATGAATCCAATATATTGTTCTTGAGATACCGTCAGTGGCGTAAGTAAGCCTGTGGGGGGATGAAGGGGGGGGGGGGGGGCAAGGGTAAAAAGGACACTGTTTTTGGCCTCAAATATATCATCATTATATATTGTATGAATGTACTGTATGTATGTATGTCTGTCTGTCTGTCTGTCTGTATATATGTATGTATGTATGCATGTATGCATGCATGCATGATTGCATACATGCATACATACATACATACATACAGTACATACATACATACATACATACATACATACATACATACATGTGTGTGTGTGTATGTATGCATGCATACATTACTAACTCTGGGCATTTTTTTTTTGTTTGTGGTGATGGTGTTAGTTTAGGCTTTTTATGGGGTGACTAACCTTTCTTAGCCTGTAATCTTGTTATGTTATGTTATGTACACAGCGCACAGTGCTTACACACTGAACGTTCATCTATTCATTCATGTTTGCCACTGCTAGTTCATGTTTTAAAAGTTAAAATGAGGAAATTAAGTCCAGGAGATTAAACATTTGTTCAAACTATTGGATTATTTGGAATTTAATGAACACATTCATAGAGCACGTAACACGTCTCTAAAATTTATTGCGTAATGTGACACTGGAACAGGATTCATAGTAATCTGAGAGAGGCCTGCGCTGTGTAGGATGCGTGGTTGTAACAACGGCTTTTTCATGGTTGCTTGCACCTGCTGGTCGCATTTGCAGAATTATGGTAAGATTCTCGGCTTGTTCAGACTGTACTAAAAAATGGGAAGTACAGCTGAATCTAGTGACTAGGCAATCGCCTAAACTATTATGCAATGTATCATTACATGATACATTTTACTTGTTATCGTTTAAAAAATTGTATAAAATTTCAAGGCATTTCCAAAAAGTGTTTTGGCTTGACTTATGACTTATCGGTAACATTAGATTTGGAATGCTGCCTGATTTGTGTAAGATAACTCGTAAGTCCTAGGCCCTCAGACCTTCTTAAAGCTTAGTATACATCATATACCCACAAAATACTTTTCGATATATATACTGGGGGACGTGAGATTGCCATCTTATGTAAAAAACAATCACAGCCTGCGGCAGTATACAAACAGTAGAAATCAGCTAATCACTGTGGCGGCTATACTGTCCTTGATGACTTTGACAGCAAAATTTGTTGCCCCACAACTAGGCGATATGCCAGAACTACTTCCATTTAATTTGTTGGTCCCAATCATGTGTATGATAAATCAAAACCATGCGTAGAGGATTAACAGCGGCTGTGAGCCAATCAAGATACTTGAAATCTCCAAAGTATATATGAACAAGAGTTTAATCTGCAATAGGAAACAATCTTGCACAATAAGGTCTGCTTTTCTCATTAAGATAATTCTATTAATGTTGCCTTGCATGTGAAGGTTGATTCATCATGAAAGAATGAAAAAGAACAAACCCTGTTACACTTTTACAGCTTTATCAAACTTTCAGATATAGAAAGGTAAATTTTGATGCTAATGTGTGGTGTGTGCATAAATGGACAGCACCCCACCCGTCTTTTCAGCGGTATTGGAAGGGTTACCTCTTCAAGAGGATAAAACAAAGGAAATTCCTGTTTCAATTAAGCGGAAAAATAGTGCCTGTAAATTAATCAAATCTTGCTGCTACTTGAAAAATATCCTACAATTTTCGGACATCTCCATCAGTTTTATTTTAATAATTTTCCAATTTAACCCCTCCACCAGGAGGAAAGCATGCAACCAAGAGGTGAAACCCTCTCACCTGCCTCCCATGCCTCTTTTTTATGTAAATCCTATGACCTTAAACATATTCTTCATCTGGAGTGCTAGTGGTGGGTGACTTGGGTAACAGCCCACCCTCACCCCCTTGCGGTACCCTCAGAATGTAAATCTCATGAAGATTTAAAGTGAAAAGAATACACAGTAAGTGTACATAGACCCATAGTTGAATTAAGGGGTGCAAGGCGTTTTTTTAAATTATATTTTGTGACTTTTTCCCCACTAGTTCGGTGGGCAAATCCTGCCCATGCGTAGACCTTTGATACATCATAACACGAACAATCATAAAACAGGCCAAATATGCTTACCAGAGATTTCTGTTCTCCGAGGGTTTTTACCAATATTGAGCTTCTTGGATTTCTTTTCATTGGTTGCTCTGTATACAAGTCTATAACCTTTGACCTTGTCACCTGTTTCCAAGTTTCCAGGAACACTCCATGAAAGGGTGATGCTAAATGGCGTTATATCTGTGGCTCTAAAATCCACTGGCGCTGGGGCTGAAATAGACAAAGATCAAATAAAATTGAAATACTGAATTGCATATTGCTTAGCAACAAAATGACAGTTGTTGGTAGGTTCAAGTCCGGGAGATATCCTTTACTTTTAAGGATAGGCAATATCCCTTACTTCTAGGGACAGAGTAATCATGTCGATGAGGTAACCCCATTCTGTGCTATACTACCTGTACTAATTCTTACAGGTATTCTTACAGGTATTCTACTAAGTTTGTTAGGTTGAAGCCTCTGTACCCAGCTCTCCGTCTTTGTCACTTCTAATTGGGGCTACAAACTCTGAGAACTCTAATTCAGCACAGTAATCATACTTTAGGGAGCCACGGCTCCCTCCCCCTCCCCTACCCCTTTTTGCTAAATGTTGATTTTTTTGGGGGGAGGGGGAGTTTTATTGTAACGGTTATGCTTCTGAGTTTTTCCACTTTATACATAGTTCACTCGGGTGAAAATCATTTTTGGCTTCCTTTCATTAAAATTCCTGGCTACATGCCTGCTTCAGGCTAACATCTGACCAACTTTTATCTAATCTAGATTCAAATGATTTGACACTTTGTGCATTAATTGACATACATTGTTGGTAGGTGGTTCCAGATTTTAGTTATACGTAGAATGAATGGTTTCCGAGACAAATTTCTTGAAATATAAACGTTGAACCCTCAATAGAGTCACAAGTTTTGTATTTTTTAAACTTATTCATTAGAATATTCAAGTTTTGTTTATTACCAAAGCCTATTAAAACTTCCAAGGGCTTTAGACTTTAATCCCTACACCTATCAGAATGCGGCATCAAGCATGGGTAACGCTGATCAACGGCGGCTCCCATACGGAGTATTTTTGGTCTTTACTAGTAAGGATTCTGTGAACCTTAGAAGTATCCCGACCTGTTCAAAGGTCAAGTTTCTGCTTAATATAAGGGAGAGCATAATAATCTAAAAGTTGGGGCAGCTTTGCATATATATACTTCCACCCCAAGTCTTTTAACTTGTGTATCCTAAATTCACTTCACTTTTTACCTCAACATCCCTTTAAGGGATTTTGAATTTAAGCAATCGTTAGCCCAAAATCCAGATTTTCGTTCGTACAAGTGTTTTTTTTTTTTTTTACATTTATCATATCCTAAGCGTTTAGGTATTTTGCCGTGTTGGGCTATAATATCTTTGTTTGCAATTTGTCCCATAGTATAGCCAAATTGGGGTGTAGAACTTGTAGTTAATAGCTCGTTTGGGCTATAACTTGCGTTAAAAAACTAACGCTTTAAAACTAGAATAGCCTGAATGGACTACACTCACCATATAGCCTAATTGGCACATGTACTGAAATATTTGGTATTGAAATGATGCAAACTGTGATTAACAGTATGGGCTACCTATTCGCGTGGCTACCCATTTGCGTATCTTTCGTCTAGCACCGTGAAAAGAAATCTTGAAATGATCTGGGGAAATGCTGACCTGAAGCTTATATAATACAGTTGTTTTGTCTTTGTGTTTGGCTTTAAATTCTTTTATATGATTGATTTGAGTATGTCAACCTACTGTGATGTAGCGGTTATCATACTTGACTACAGACCACAAGGCCTTGGGTTCAAACCCGGGTTGGGAAAAAATCTTATTCCGTTAAGAAGATATTAAAGTTTAAAGCTCTGTCTTAACTGTGTAAAAATGACTGGTGTAGTAAGTTTACTATAAAAGTTGGCTTCTTCATCCTCACATTTTTTTAAAGAGAGTTTATTTAATTTTTCACTATTTCAATTGTTTTCCTGGAAGTTTCTTCAGGTGGTAAATTAAAAATATACCCTTTCCTAGATTAAGTTTTACTACACTTTTTAAATATCTAATAGTTTTTAGGCCACAAAAACGCAGGACAAAATATGATAGAATATATAAAGACTTTCAGGAATCTAAGGCTACGACATCACAACTAGTCTCATTTCAGTCATTTCTACATAAATGATACCAAACTTTAAACTTAGATATCTCCTTAGCGCAATTATAATTTTGAATGCTTTCTTCGCCATTTTGTTTCTTTTGAAGTCTTCTTCGCATCAGATAGTGAAGCTTGACCACTGAACTAATCCTTTCAAGAGTTGCTACATTTCATATAGTATCGCCTTTCCAAGTATTAAAAATAATCCAAAAGGCAATAACCATAACATATGGATGCATAACTCTATGGCATTAAGGTTTTCAACTGTTTGGGCATCATATCTGAACATATTTCATATTTGCGCAATATTTCATAAGTGCAACTTAGTTAAGAAAACTCATTCCTTCCTATATTGCCGTCACCATCAATTTAATTTGTCTTTCTACAACACAGTACACCAAAGGTTTAATCAAAAAGAGATTTTTTCTTTTGTACTTTTTATACATTTTATATTTTTATTATACCAACAGTAATTCCTGGTCCCAAGGGACAGGAAACTTCACCCCCTCCACTGTTCAGCAGAATTTAACAATTTGGTAGATTTTGGGGAAATTTGTTTCTTGTCCTCCACTTTGGGGATAAGAGGCCACGTCCCCCCCCCCCCCTCTCCACTTTCCAGGTGAGAATTACGGCCCTGTTATTATATATTACTGTATATACATATCTGTAGTATTACACTTTGTTGACATTTTTAATAAACCATTTGGAACTTGATATCAATTTGTTTTGTTTCGTTAGGGAATCCTGCACATCAATACCAATTTACCTTCGCACTTTTCACTGCTAATTATGGAAAACTAATAAGAAGACATTTCTCAGCAACACAAATATCTGCAAAAAATAGCACACAATGTTCCTAAATCATTCACATAATTAAAGACCCTACACTCACCATCACATACTCAAACAATATGAAAGCTTCAATACACAGTGGGGCAACTAGGGTCATGGGGGCTTGTGGGGAATATGGCGCTTTGGGCTCTATAACAAATATATTGCAGTGTTATTATCAAGGGCTAAACTGAAATCGATTATGCTTTGGGCCTGTACTCCTCAAGACCTTCCCCGCCTTTTTTTTGTGCCACTGCTAATCAAACATATATTCCTTTCCTAACAACCCATCCTACCCAATGTAACTCCCCACTAACAAATCAGGCTTATACCTGGCAGTCTCCCCCCCCCAAAAAAAAAAAAAAAAAGCTATGCTACTACATCATTGCTCTTCTAGCATCACATATTCCAACAATATTAAAGCTCCTACTGCTTTTCCAAAAAGTATACATCAACCGTATAACCCCACTCTACTCAAATTAACAACCCACTCACAAAAGCAAACTTATACCCACCCCCAACATATAAATTGAGCTAATACATCATTGATGTTCTAGTTTCATTAACCACAAACAAGACATATTGATTCGGCTCAACTAAATGCGCAACTTGTATTTTACTTGCTACCATGAATCTCATACAATACGGCACACACGTTATGAATGTGGTGACACCTGTGGTGACATGTAGAAATTGTGTACTAGCTACACCACACCAGAGCCGTAATTCTCATTTGGAAAGTGGGAGCCAGGGGAGGAGGGCCATATGGGGGACACGTGGGGGGACATGGCCTCTTATTTAAAAAGTGGGGTTGTTAAGACGCAATTTTCTTCCAAATGTACTACATTTGTTCAATTCTGCTGAAAAGTAGGGGAATTACGGCCCTGCACTACACCAATGTTTAGGTCTGGTGGTGTCTCCCTATGAAAAATTCAGGATCTGTCATTTCCTGAATAAGCAGAAGCTTATTTTCAGACGTATTCGAGGAATAATGCATACAAAAACACAGTTATATACATGCCAGATTGCTGCCAAATCTGTCAGAGAGAGATTGGAGAATTGTGCAACATATTTTTTCATATTTTAGCCCCATCTCGAAACCCTTCCCCTTCCCTTGTGAGCAAACCCTTGCACTACCCATACCGTGGGTGGGATTTAGGGGGGGGGGAGCAAGGGGTGGACTTTCCCCAACCAGTTTACCAAATTTATATATTTTACATGGTGATCTTTTTTTTGTATCTTAGCGTGACTGTGATTTTGCTCCCCTCATTTGACCCCCAACTTTCAGAAGGCTAATCTCACCTATGACCCCCAGCTGCCCGGAATAATTTTAAAATATACAAATAGTGATGAAGATATTTATATCTTGTAGGAAAAACAAACTTACACACACACAAAAAAAAATGTTGACCACCATGTACAGTTCAAATCAGTGTGAAATAATTTGTTTCAGTCCTGGGGAGGTGTACTTTTTAATCAAGTGCTGTTATAGTTCATTTACCATATCTAGTTTTGTACAAAAAGTCTAGCCACAAATCAACACTCTAGCTAAGGAATGGAAACGTTGCTTCTCATAAATATGCCCACCTGCAGATATTTTGTTTTTTAGACACAAACATGTAGGTATTTTATCAAGGGGATGTTTATCTGGTAACATATCTCTGAGTTGATTTTATAATTACTTCATTCATATACTGTAATACAATTTCCTGATTGACACAAACTGAAAGTGTGAGACAATAATATTCTTTATATATCAAGAAACCCCAGCCAGTCAAAAAAACAAAAAAACCCACTAATTAGCACCCACCTTTTATTTTGTCTGGACTAGGAACATTTCATAACATGTTTTGTACAAACATGTCTTCTTATTAAAAGGTATTTGGATCAAATCTCAGCCTGGGGCTGTGCTGTGTCCTTGAGCAAGACACTTTATCCCATTTGCTCCAGTTCAATCTGCTGTGAAATGAGTACCACAATTTTGGCTGGGGAGTTTACCTGCGATGGACCATGGAGATACATGGACCATGGAGATACTATCCCAAATAGTATCTCCATGGATGGACTGGTGTTCCATTCATAAGGGGTGGGGAAGGGGGTGGGGGAGGGGGTAAAAGTACTCTCGTCTGCTTAGCACCATGGAAACCAGGTATAAGCGGCTTTAACATAAAAGAATATTCCCATGGTTTTTTATAGAATTTTATTTGAAAGAGCATACTTTTAGAGCCAAGTTGGTACAAAAATCAGCTTGATCTCATATTCCGTTCAGGAAATGTGGTTTTTAAAGATTTCCCAAGTGCATTTTAAAGTGTTTGCACAGTATGATGAATTTGTATTTGATGATTTCATAGAGACAATTCCATTGCAAATGTTTATGTACTTCTTTGAATGTTAATTGCTTATTTCTGTGTGATTAGAAACAATTTTCCAAAAGTTATTAAAGTAGGGTATATTTGGCAATGTATATAAATACTTAACTTTCATCAATTTATTTTTCTAGCAGGTTTTACTAATGAAAAAGGATGATAGATTTTAATGAAATACATGAACTTTGTGGGAGAATGTGTTGCTGTGATGTTGTACTGAGCCTTTTCCTATTCGTTTATTGCCATTTTTTGTGAACCTTAAAAATTGAATATCTCCTGGTAATGAATAACATATCAACATGATTTTTGTACTAAATTGTATTCTCTAATATTTTACTTCTTATGAAAAGTTATGAAAAACAATGGAAATATTTCTTTAATTTTGTACATGTTTATGTAGCAAAAGTTAAACAACTGTTTTGGAATTTTGATCAAGATGATAGGATAGAAAACATTTACCATAAACTATAGCCAGCAGAAAATAGAACCACCATTTGTCTTCTATATCATTATGAGCAAGAGTATTTAGTTTACAATTTTAGGCACATGTCAGGGAATTTTTAAACCGAAGTAGATTTGAAACTTGTGAGCAATTTCAAAATGTAACCAACATGCTCCACTAAAATTTTGCAATATACGATATATGTTATTATCAAGCGTGTTTGAAGTACAAGTCCCCTGAACGTAATATATGACAAAACCGATCATAAAATTGTCAAAATTTGATCATATTTTTATCATGCTGACAACTGTTGTAATTTACGGAAAAGGGGCCCGAAAAGGGGTTGACACACGGTACCTCCAAACCAAACAATTCTACATAAGTTCAAATCCTATACTTAGCATTTCAAAAACATCAAAACTTTGCTTACACATGAAATTATCTAGGTGTTTTTTCAATGATAAACATGGATGATGATGTTGATGATGATGATGTTGATGATGATGGTGGCGGTGGTGTGGTGGTGATGATGATGGTGGTGGTGGTGGTGGTGGTGATGATGATGATGATGATGATGATGATGATGATGATGATGATGATGATGATGATGGTGATGATGATGATGATGATGATGATAGTGGTGATGATAGTGGTGATGATGGATGATGATGATGACAAATCAAATGATGATGATGACGATAATCAAAGGATGATCAAATTCTTAATCACGGACCCTATCCTTGCCATCAGAGAAAAAAGTCAGTTTTTAGAAAGGTTTGTGAGTAAGCAACATAGTTTTTCAAATTTTAGCCCCCTGTATCAGAAACTAGCCCCAGTCTTAGAAGCTAATCCATGGGCCGCGGAGTAGAGGTCATGGAGTAGAGGGGGTCATGGAGTATATGGTTGCAGACTAGGGGCCTGTGGAGTAGGGGTCATGGAATGGGGGGAATGGAATAGGGGGCAAGAGGGCACTTGCCCCCCACTTTTGTTTGGCAAATCATAAGATGGATGACCTGCAATTTTGTAACAATTACTGTTGCAAAAGATATGAATAACAGATCATGTCCACTGAAAACTGATAATTAGAAAAAATAAAGTAAAATTTTCAGCAGATCAGGGCATGATTATTTTAAAAGAAGTGTGACAGCCACAAGAACTGAAAACATGAATGATCTTGGTAAAATATTTGGTTAAATTACTACAATACAACACGTTTTAAACTCTTAGCTAACACAATGTGAATGCAATAGCATAGGAACCGGAAGAGCCAGGGGCCAAGGGCCTCCCATAATTTTATTTGGGGCAATTCCAATTTTGGCCACCAAATAAATTAAGGTCTGACCAATTGATTTTGAAGAGTTAGATTCCATGGCATCTTTTCTTCCGGAAATCTTTATTGTTCGTGAAATTTCCTTCAATTTTCGTATAAATTCCTTCATTTTCATGGAATTTGCTTTCATTTTCGTGAAAGTTTGAAGATGTTTTCTTCAATTTTTTTTTTTTTTAATTTCTTCAATTTTTTAAGAGGTTTTGTTCAATTTTTGGCAAATCTCCTTCAGTTTTTGGCAAATTTCACAAAATTTTCATGTAATTTGCTTCAATTTTTGGTAAAATTCTTTCATTTTTGTAAAATTTTTAATAAGTTTTTTCAATTATTTAATTTTGGGGTAATTTTTGAGAAGGTTTGTTTAATTCTTGAGAAGTTTTCTTTAATTTTTGGCAAATTTTCTTCACTTTTTGTGAAATTTTTTTATTTCCATTTAAATGAAAAGGGGAATTTGTTTTTCTTTTGCCTATTCAGAACCCAAATGTTAACCTAGTTTGATTTTAACATTATAATCTACATTACCATCTTTTTACCACTTTGATTTTTAAACTTATGTGTTTTTAATGTAAATCCATTTTGGGGCATGAAAAACAAGAAATCTGCAAAGCTTCTGGGGCTTCGTTTCCTGACCCAACCAGGAGCCCTTTAGCAAGCCCCTATATTCCATGCCGTTTCGCAGTACTGCCTTTAGGCATCACATTTTTAGTGCTTGTATTTTCTTCCACCTTAACTGATGTGTTCCCCAAACAAAAAACCCTCGCAATGCTGGCGATGCCACTATAGAAGGATAGGTTTTTGGTGATTTTGGCTTGTTGGGACAAAAATAAAATCTGGCCACCCAATGCCAAATATCTTCCTACACCACTGACGCGATCACTTATATTTGTTTTTCCATGTTTCACAACCAAATAAACAATGTAGCAGTATCACATCAAAACTATGATGGGAGAAAGGAGGGGGAGGGGGTTGTTAGAAACAAACCGAAGAGATTAATTATTTACTAATTCACCAATTTTGCATTTTCATTTTCACTTCAGTTGTTTAAAAAGTGCGTGCCCCCACTTTAATTATTGCTCCGTGGCCCATGTAGTCTCTCCCTAGCAAGCACCCAACCCACCAGGCAAATCCCCTTTTTACCATGCTGAAAACCTTTGTAATTTATGGGAAATGGCTTCACACACCTCCAAAATAAAAACCAATCAACCAAAATTCAAACAAAACTTCTATACTTCTCATGCATTTAAAAAACATCAACACTTTGCATACACATGCTTTACTTGAATAGGAAATAAAATCAATTGATTCTTCATGCAAACATTTGATATATAAACACCTTTTGAATTCTGTAAGTTAATCAAGAGGTGATTATTTTTCTAGAAATCTCTCTTAAAAGAAAATTTCCCATAAGAATTACATCCCTTTGAACACTTTGAATGGTATCAACCTCATCGCAGGAAAGATTGCATCACATTATAACATGGAAAGCTAATAAGGATTTCCTCTAGTGCTTGCAGCTTGAAGTTCAACGTGGAGACAATTTGATATCAGTCACAACTTCAGATTTATTTTCTCTGTGAGATCTCCATAAACCTGTTTGATCGATATCTGTCATTTTTCAGTTTTAAAAGCTAAAACAAAATATAGAATTGATCAGTATAGCACAAAATAATGTAGTTACATAAATCTGAGTAGTCTAAAGGGCGAGACTTGTTTTAATATATCGGAAAATATCAATTGTTGTGTATTTTAGAATTGTTTTTTTGTTTTTATTTTTCCAACCTAAAAAAAAAACAAATAAGAATTTTTGCACTCCTCCTTAAAATGATCAATTTGCAAATGTAGAATAAATTTATGATATGAAATGATATTGAGATATGGTAAAGAAATATAATTTTGCAATTTTGAAGATCCTAGGAGAATTGGGGAGGGTGAGGGGAGGGCAGAGTAAAGGGAGGTATTTTTCCCACAAGGCAAAATAATCCATTTCCTAATCCCAGTATTTGTACATGAGATTGTGGATTCATATCTACTGTATATGTATGACATGTCACAATTATCAAGCTAATATGAATTTTAGTTTCAGGTCCAACATCTTTATCCTTGAATAAAAATTGTCATTTTCCAGAACTTTGGCAGACATTGCCCCTGCAACATAAGAGGGTCATATACTTGACGCTTGTTCCTCTGTTTGTGGCACTAAGAATTTAATGATGGGAGGGGTCACGGCAAACTATAGAAGGCAAAATAATGAACATAAGAAACATTTATTTTCAGGACCTGAAAAAACATCCACATAAAATGGTGGAACTGATGAAGGTCATTTTTATGCTGGGCAGATTGTGAAAAGTTCTGTTGTTATTGCAGTTTAGTAACTTTAAAGGAGACATCAAGTCTGACATAATCTTTATTTCATATGATAGAATTAGAAATAACAAACCTTCTGACCAAGTTTCATAACTCCCCAAAAAATCTAACACATTTTTTGTAAAAATTAAAAACTTCAAAGTTACTACTAAATAGTATCATGGGAGCCGCCATTTTGTTTTCAAAACATGCAGATTATGATGTCATCAACTCAGCAGGATGTTGGAATGCTTTGTATTTCTTTGTAATCTACCTCAAGTTTTCTAGCTGATGAAAAATTGTTTTCCTTTTTTAAGGGTCAAGAACCTTTTTCGTGTACACATGAAAATGTAAAAACATGCTATTAAAACTTTGTGTCACATCAATTTAGAATAAAAACATAAGATACAGTTATAAGGAAAATTGATAACATTAATAGAGACATACTGCAGACATTTTGGCAAACCAGTGGTTCCAACACATCCAGTAAGACTTTTAGTATCTTTACTATGACCCCAAAACCCATCTCCATTAGCTAAAGAATAAGTTCCGTGGTAAATGAAGTTATAATGAAAGAGGACTTTAAAAGAAAAGAAAAGAAAAAAAATAGTGAAGAAACTACTTCAGTAGCTTTAGCAGATCTAGTTGTCTCACTGGTGTTGAAAGTCTACTGTAGAAGGTCAGCACCCTCATCTTAACTTCTTTCTTAACAATTGGTAATGTGCTTTACAGAACATGAATTAAGCTTTTTCACTAATCAATTCAAAATATCTGAATGCCGTAAATTAGAGATACCTTGTTGGATTCTCCTTCTTTTACTTTCCTGATATTTCCAATGGTTTTTAAGCTACAAAATCTCAGAAAAAATACAAAAAGATACATACAGATGGGGATGGCCTAATCATTCAAAACAAGTGTGTGTGTATGTGTGTGGAAGGGGATGGGGGGGGGGGGCAAGTATACTTTCCTAACATTTCAGATAACAAAAGTGACAGCCCAGTGATTTTAAGTTTTGGCCTCCTCATAATTAACATATTTTTCCTACGTCTATAATGTTGATTATATTTTGATGTTGATAATCGAGCCAAAATTTTGGAAGATAAAAAACAACTCTTTTGGTCATTAGCTCCATGGTACAATCAAGGCACACCAGCTGATAACAACGGGTTAAATCAGGAATTATCTTGGAGCAAGTGTACTAAACAAAGGTCAATTGCAAAGCCATTCCTTCCTGTTACCAACCTTTTTCTAGAGAATTCCTCTCTGATTTTGATGTGAAAAAGCACAATTTATGAGTAGTATGGGTAAGGTCAGTGAAGACTGATTTTCACATTTATCATGAAGACAATTTTGACATTGATTAAAAAATCCCTTCCCTGCTAGAGCAACTCCTGGGTAAATATGGTAAATATCACCTGTAAAAGTTTGATTTTCTTTATTTTACTTTTTACAGTCCAAAGGGACATATTTTGATTTTGTCATTGTTTTTCACAAACAACGGCATTTAGATTAGAATGCACACATGTAACAGCTTCTATTTTCAAAATGGATTTCTATTGTCAAATTGGACTGGAATGAAGCCTTCAAATTACCATTATACTCCTTTTTCAGTACTTAAAAAAACTCTGTACCAGAATAGCTAACAAAATTCTTGTTTGATATTCTGATACATAGTTTATAAAGTAACAAAAAAAGAGTATAATGGTAATGTGAAGGCTTTATTCCAGTCCATTTTGACAATAGAAATCCATTTTGAAAATAGAAGCTATTATGTACTAAATTAGCACAGTTAACACACATGCTTTATTTTCAATTAGAGTGAATTTTCCCCATGCCCCCCACCATCGCCTAATTGTTTTGTATGCTACCTCTATAAAGTTTTGAAAATGTTTTTAAGTTCTCAGGAACACCTTACTAAACAAAATACATCAAGTGTAATATTTTGATTCGGCTTTAATATTACAGCATAAGACTCTTTCTCATTTCATAAGCATTGTTATTCTATATCATATTATTGTAAATTGTAGGCCTATTTTAAGATACTTTATATAAATATTCAAAAAGATTCAACCAATAAGATGTAGGCCTACCTGAGTCGAGTCCAAAACAACCTAGAAAGCTTTATCAGAACCGGGTTGGGAGCGGGGGCACCTTTTATAGTTATTTTTCTTATTTAAAAAAAGAAAAAAAGACATCTGCACTAGGAAAATGGTGCAAAAAAAGGCATTTATATATATATATATATATATATATATATATATATATATATATATATATATATATATATATATATATATATATATATATATATATATATATATATATATATATTATATATATATATATATATATATATATATATATATATATATATATATATATATATATATATATATATATATATATATATATATATATATATATACATATATATATATATATGTATATATATATATATATATATATATATATATATATATATAGATAGATAGATATATATAATTCACACCTTTCCCCTTATCTAAAAATGATGAGCAATGCGATTTGGGTTGGCATAGCAACAATTGTTTTAGAATACCATAGTACTCTGAAGGTACTTAGTTTGATGTTTTTCAAACTATGAAAAGGGTTTTGAACCTCTAACACAACAATTTTTATCTATGTTTAATGCCTGTGGTGGTATCCATATTTTCAAAGAAAAGTGTCAAAGGTCAGTGATCTTTCCAGTAAACAAAGATAACAAATTTCATAAACAGATATTTAATGAAAATTTGGAGTGAGTGATGATGGCCAACTGGGAGTGTGCATGTACTCACTCTTTGGGCTATCTGGCAGAATTTATGAATGATGCCTCAGAGGAAAATCTAGGACATTATTTTTATTGAAAGAAAATTAGTTCTGATAGGTGAGGAGGGGGAGGGGGGGGGGGGGGGCACTTCATATTAAAATATCAAAAGTGGTAGGAGTGTGCAGCCCAGCAAGTGAAAAACATACCTGCCATATGGGAATGTTTTTTCACAAAATGCGCATAAGGAAAAAAATTGCGGAACTAGCTGTGATGTGTTACGAAATACTATAAATAAAATTAATAAGATTTGGATTGTACCATTATCATGCGAGTTGGTTTTAAGAACAAAGTTATTTAAACAATAGTTGAACACTTTTAGTTCGCAAGCAGTGAATGCCAAGTTCATTAAGATTTTTTTTGAGGGTGAACAAATTATGGATTTATCAACACACATGGAAGGCCGTTCATGTGTGTATATTTATCATACAAAAGTATTATGTGGTCGTTGCACAGATTTGACAGTGTTTACGCGTGGCGTGATTATAGCCAGGGTTGCCACTCTTGATAATACCAGTTACCGTCAGAGGCTGAGATGGCATATGGGAGAGGGGCGGTACAGCATGAGGGAGAGGGTAGGATGACATGTAGGAGAGGGTGGGACGGCTTGCCATGTTTGATGGCATAACATGCCGCATGTGGGATGTAGGCCAAGTGGAATGGAACTTTAGACAACATTTTATTTAACAACTAGCCAGTTCCAATAAAATATCTACAAAGCAAAACAAATTAAATGAAATTTAATGCACACACAACTTCACTTCAAAAGTTTGTTAGACAAGGCATTACTGATGAGAAACTTTTTTTAAACTCATTTTTCTTAAACATATGTATGACAAACTGTACTTTGCTAAATAGAAAACATTTTTCAAGAATGCAGTGATAACCAAAGATATAAAGAAGTTTATTCAGATATATAATAAACAGATATTAATTTATACAAAAAGTGTAATAAATAGCATAGTTCTTATTTTTTGGTATCATAATCATGCAACCTAGCATTGTCGTTTGCCTCGTTCTGGCACTTCTTCCTTCGTTATTGTTTTAGATAATATTTCAGCCAAATAATGTTTAGTTTCTGATGACTGTCATATAATAAGAAATATATCTCAGTGTAACAAAATATACAAGAGAACTGTTAAAAATGGAAGAACATCAGCCCAAATCTGACATTGGAAAACATTATTCGACTCTTCATGGCATGTTTACAGTGCACAAACAACAGGAAACCCTCTGCACACAATAGTACAGTCTATGCAGCTTGGGCGTGCTAAGATTACACCAGAATTAGAATAAAGGGATACAAAAGCACGGAAGCGTAATTTCTATTTGTTGGAAAGTACGGGCCCTTTTTTGCACCAATCACGTTGGATTTGATATATATGGTAAATAAATGTATGTTAATTGTCAGGCTGTGTGAAATGGACTCCCAAATACTTTCATTCATAAGTTACAAAGGTCAAAGCGGCAATAAACTGGTGATTTTGCTTGCGCTCTCATTAAAAAACAAGAAAAAACACTTTTTATAGTTTACAAAGTATGATACTTTGTTATGGTGTAATTAAATGAAAATGGTCTCAAATGATAGATAATGAATTCAAGTTCTTTATACCGTTTGAAATAAAACAAAATATTTAGAGACTCTTTAGTTATTATGTTTGAAGTGCAAAATTTGTGTGATTTTTCGCAGCGTATGAACCAAACATTCCCATATGAGTATGACAGATTTTTTGGTAACTGCAGTATGAAATCATACAATTTTGAAACACGCAGTACGAAAGAAGTCAATTTTGATACCTGCAGTATGAGTATTTAACAACAAATTTGTAAAAATGGACCAGCAGTACAAAAGTAACACAGTAAAACCTCATTTTTTGGGACCTGCACTACAAAAATGATGAAATAAAGACAACTTGTTTACAAACAAATAATTATTATTATAATTTTTTTAAAGAGACCTGCACTAAGAAAATGGTGCAAAAAAGGCACCTGCTCGGGCGGCAACTATATATATATATATATATACGTCACATAAGCAAGTTCTCCCCCCACCTCACATAAAAAAGTCCCCCCCCCCCCTCCCCGCACACCCAGTTCTGATGAAACTTTCTAGGGTTGTTTTGGACTCGACTCAGATAGGCCTACATCTTATTGGTTGAATCTTTTTGAATATTTATATAAAGTATCATAAAATAGGCTACAATTTATTATAATTTAACATACAATAACATTGCCTATGAAATGAGAAAGAGTTTATGCTGTAATATTAAAGCCAAATCAAAAGATTACACTTTGATGTATTTTTCTGGTAAGGTGTTCCTGAGAACTTGAAAACATTTTCAAAACTTTATAGAGGTAGCATACAAAACAATTAGGCAATGGTAGGGGGCATGGGGAAAATTCACTCTAATTGAAAATAAATCATGTGTGTTAACTGTGCTAATTTATTACATGTGTGCATTCTAATCTAATTGCCATGGTTTGTGAATAACAATGACAATATCAAAATATGTCCCTTTGGACTGTGCAAAGTAAAATAAAGAAAATCAAACTTTTACAGGTGATAATTACCATATTTACCCAGGAGTGGCACCAGCAGGGATCCACTTAGTGTCCAAGCTTTGCTGTTTCAGAGGAGCGGCCTGCCTTGTCCCTCCATTAGCATGTCCCACCCCCTTTTGATTTGCCCCGCCCCTCAGAAAAAATGTTTAAGAAATAAATTAGATTAAAAAAATTCTTTAAAAACTTAATAATCTTAATCAAGCTTACAAAAAATGTTTAAAAAAAGTTTAAAAAAAATAGTAATCTATATATATATTTTTAATTCTTTAGAATTTTAATAATTTTTATCAACCGCATAAATGTGATACCTTACATGGATAAAGAACACAGAATGATAGCATAGTAAGGAATTGTCATGTTTGGCTCATAATGGTCTTTACCAGTCAGAACAGTTTCATTCTGAGGTATGATTATAGCTACAATCCTAAAGCTTTACCAGGGGCTCAAGCCTTAAGAGGTTCCTGGACCCCACACCGAAAAAGTGCAGTGATTCACGCACATATTAATGTGCCCCTCAACAAATCTAGCACCCTGTCCAATTTTAAATGAAGCTAGGGGTCGGATTATTATAAGACTACGTCACCTGTCAGGCTAGCCCCCCCAATTGGAAAAAAATTGTAAGGAGTAACAGGTATTAGATATCTTTGTATATGTTGGCAAAATATGTATTGGCAAAATATTTTTCAAATAGCCCCTCTGCAGCGTCGTAATTCTCATCCAGAAAGTGCGGAGGACATCATGCCTCTTATCCAAAAAGTAGGAAGGGGGGGGGGGGGGGGAAGGGGACAAGAGGCAAATTTACCTCGAAGGTTTGAAATTTTTCTGAAAAGTGGAAGGGGACAGGTTCCTGTGTCCCATGGGAATTACAACTCTGCCCTCTGTCAGGGAGAATATCTCCCTCCCCAACCAGTGTGTCTTTTCCAGACACAATTATTGATTTGAATGGGAGTATAGTATCAGTAACATTTAAATAATGTTGAGAATACTTTCTTGGTCTGAGCTGACTGTACGAGCAGACAGTGTACAGGATCTTGTGCTTTCCACATCCAGAAGTGACATTCATGTTCTCGTCATACAAATTTACTAAGATGAGCCTCCCTCTTGAATTAAGAAAGATTTTGATTGACATTTGGGTGAATGCAGGGATGGCCGACCCCTTCCCCCAGAAATGTCACACACACACACCATTGTTTCCCACCCCCAAAAAACATCCCTCAAGCTTCTTCTGCCATCCCTGGGTGACTTTATAGCTTCTACCCTAAAAATGACTCATTCAGTGGCAGCATAACATTTTTTTTATCCATGTGACTATTATTCCATACAAATTATTCTAACCTCAAAAGCCAACATGAGTAATGAATGATAAACGCTTCCTCTCCTATTGGCTTTGGTTATTTCCTATTGTTAACCACAAACAATTTATGATAACTGCTGAAAACATGCAATTATAATATGCAAATCTGCAACAACTGCTAAAACACTTTTATCTGATGGGGTTTGGGTTAGGAGAAAGCACACAAACAGCTCAAAGTAATTTTGAAGGAGAACTTGACCTTTTTTGCCTCCTAAAGTGATAAAAGGATGTTTGTGAATCTAAGATAACTGTGTCATATAAAAAAAATGGGTGTTTGAGAAGTTTGTAGCTCTCCGTGTAGGACAAAAAGCCTTGCTAAATATTAAGGAGTCCAATAATTCTAAGTTCTAGAGTTCCTTAAAATTGAATGTTAGTTTATTATGATAGATGCCCTTTCGCAATATCATCAGCAAATGGCATAGCCAACCAGTACCATAGCCAAGGGGAATATGAGAGGGAAGGATCTGCACCTCCACTTTTTCACAAATAAAACTATCAAGGCTCCTTCCCCCCCCCACTCCTCCACACACACATGTTGTATGTTGACACTTTTGGATGCTGATCATGGCACTGTAGTCAGCATCAACATTTTTGGGAGGCCAGAGTCTCACCTAGGCGATGAAGACATGTGATAATTAATGGTTATAGAAAGTTTTTAGATTTTAAGAATTTTAATTTTGCCCCTCGCCCTCTTCTGGCTAACAAACCCTGTCCTGTATACATATGATTAATAGATATGAATTCAAGTTCTCTGTAGCGTTTGAAACGGAACAAATATTCAGACTCTTTAGTTATAAAGTTTGAAGTGCAAAAGATGTACAATTTTTCAGGGTGTTTTGTACGGTTAAGGAGATTATCGCAAGCGTATGAACCGAACATTCCCATGTAAAGTAAAAATAGTTCCCAAAAATTAGGGCTACCCCAATCCATATGCAGTGGGAATGTGACCCCCCACCTCCAATTTTGCAGTGACCCACATGGTGCCCCTCAACTAAGTCAATTTCTACCACTGACCTAGTGTTGTAGCATATCTTTGTGTCCCCCCTCCCCCAATGAAGAACATGTTCATATGCCTATGCGCCCAATCAGATGTCTGGCCCTGTGATATGAACCTTCAAACTTTGGGGATTATATTACTATGATTGAGAACATGGCATTTTTAAAAGTAATCTACCTAGGCAATGATAGCATATAAAGCCAGCATAAAAAGGAAAGGTAGGGGATAAGGGGTTCCAAACACGACTTTTGATGTCAAGAAATACAAAAACTGGGGAAGGGGGGTGGCCGATTGTGTCTTTTGAAGCCAACGGCCACATAGTGGGGTCAATCATGGGTGACTCGCCATTGGGGCAAGCGGTCTCAAAATATTTGCAAAGCATTGGTTTTTGTAATAATTACAAATATTTAAAATTCAATATGTTCCCCCGAATCACCCCCTACTATGTTACACCCCCTACTATGTTACACCCCTACTATGCTACACCCCCTACTGTGTTATACCCCTACTATGTTACACCACCTACTATGTTTCACTTCTACTATGGTACACCCCCTACTATGGTACACCCCTACTATGGTACACCCCTACTATGGTACACCCCTACTATGTTACACCCCCTACTATGTTACACCCCTACTATGTTACACCCCTGCTATGTTACACCCCTACTAAGTTGCACCCCCACTATGTTACACCTCCTACTATGTTACACCCCTATTATGTTACACCACCTACTATGTTACATCCCCTACTATGTTACACCCCCTACTATGTTACACTCCCTACTATGTTACACCCCTACTATGTTACACCCCTACTATGTTACACCCTACTATGTTACACCCTACTATGTTACACCCCTACTATGTTACACCCCTACTATGTTACACCCCTACTATGTTACACCCCTACTATGTTACACACACCCTACTATGTTACACCCCTACAATGTTACACACCCCTACTATGTTACACACACCCTACTATGTTACCCCCTACCATGTTACATACCCCTACACCTCTTGAACTAACGGGACTATACCCCCTACCTTAATTTGTTCCCATGCTCGTTCAACAAACAGAAACCATGAACATGTAATACCTCCATCACACACGAGTCACTGTAACCTATAATTTTTGTATTTTCGTAATAAAAACTTACTCTTCTTGCACAAGGATGACGGAATAATCGCAAGCAATACAAATAATACTCCAAGTTTAAGGAATCCCCCTCGGCCATTACTGGGTGAAACCATCTTGTCAATGTTTTTTCAAGTTCCACTACCGGCACGTTGAGATGCGAGTACTGCTATGACACTTGACAGATACTGATTATGTGAACGTTTGTACTCGTCAGAATAATAGCTTCCTGCCTCTACGAGTTCTATTATCGGGACTAATTTAAAACATTTCTGGAAATTTCTTTGGTTCCCGACGGAAATATTCCTGACCACTTTTGGCTGAATATTCTTCTTATCTAACTGTAAAGGCCCATGCTTGACGGACGTGTGCGACGTCATACTGATGGGGCTTTCTGTTTGGGTGATAAGGAACTAGGAAGTGGTTTTCTGGTTTGTCTGATATTAAACCAGGGCAATTTTGATCTTATCAGGCTGTACCGTACATTCACCTTTTCAAGTTTGCGAAAGGCTTACGATTAACTGCTGATTTTCAGGCTGCCAATTGTAAGTGTAAGCACGTAAAGCATTTGCTAACCTGGGAAGGGTTTTTTCCACAAAAAAAAGAAAATAACCGAGCATTCTCATGGGGGAAAAGACAGCATACAAAATCTGACGGTAGCCCTACAGTATGTAAAGTATCAACTTTTTTCCTTGACGAACTTAAAGTAAAATTGCCTTTTCAATTTGTAATAGACCGCAATTCTTCTATTTTGGACTAACGTTTCGGGTCCTGATCAAGAAAGACTTTTAAGCAGCTGGGATCCCCGGTTCCTGAACCAACTTTATGACCTCCGCGCATATGCGGCGGAACCAGTGGAGGATAGGGGGGCACTTCTCCCTCACTTTTCTCACAAGTTAAAAAAAGTGCTTGTTTTTTAGACAGGAAAAGTGCTCTTTCAAAGAGGGAAAAGCGCCCTTTTTCAGAGGGAAAAGTGCCCTTTCAAAGAAGATAAGTGCATTTTTTTTAGAGAACTGGAGAAGAAGCATGTCCTTTAAAACGTTAAAAACTGGGGGCTGGGTGAGAAGGGTTGACCTTATAAAGTTTACTGCTGTGATACATGCTTTGAAAATACGACTTGGAAAGTGCCCCTCAGATCCTGTGCCCCCATATTCAAACATCTTCCGCCGCCTCTGTCTCCGCAACTGACGTATGAGGAAATATTGTGGTTGAACCGTTATACCCGACACCCCTATTTGCGCCTCTGTCCATATACGTGCTTACACTAACCAGGGAGCTGTTACTTTGCACTAACAATTTGACACTGGACAATATTGATGTCTCCCCTTCGATGTATGGATGTGTCACCATGTAAGCGACATGAGTTATAAGTTTAATCTTCAGGATAGATTGTGGAGGGGAGGGGGGGGGGGGGGTTACCATTGAAGATTAATCTTTGCTATTTCTTTACTTCGAATCGTTGAAATACAGCATCTCCATTGACAGGCACAAAGAATGTCGTCTGTGAACTTATTGACATAGGCCTAAAATTGAACAAATTGGTTAAATTAAAAAGAAATTTATAAAATATTATTGGGAATTTTGGTTAAGTTTGGCAAAACAGCCCGAAAAAGAGCAAAGTCCCAAAAATGGAAGAAATTTATTCGGATGTTTTCCGAAAATTTGCCAAAAATTCCCAAGGATCAGGGATATATCCGTTGGGAACCAAATAAATATCCTGAAATGTCCACATTCAGTTTCTGTCATCAGGTCATATCAGTTAGCCTACTCGGCGACCACAAGCCGCAAAGCTACGTGCGCTCGCACTGATGTCGCTGCGGCCAGTTCACATACATAACTTTTGTCGGGATTTTTGACCCACAACCCCCAATCAGAGTACCTGGGAACGCCCCTTGTACCCGTTACCAGAGGTGGCGGAACCGGGAATAGAGGACACGTGCATCAATATTTTGCTATATATACTTACTTTCTTTTACAATCCAATTTACTTTAGTATATTTCAAATTCCATCATTATTATTTAAGCATTTAACAGTTTAACATGATTTTATCCTTCTTATAACTTAAACTTTTCACTTGGTTCATGTCATTGTTCAATAATCTCTCTTTGTTTTATGTATAATATATAACCCAAAAAAGACAAACCTTATGTTGATCTGTACCCTGGTGAAATAAATAAGTCCAGCTACATAATGATGGCAATATTCTGCAACATTTATATAACAACTTGAAGTGCTATTGGACAAAAGTTTGACAAGCCCGTCAATATTGACCAATTTATATAAAGCTCCTAAACCCCCCACCCACCCCACTCTCAGTGGCATGGTAATAGATCAGTTTTTCGCATAGGGGCAAATCAATTATTTTTCCGATATCCCATCATCCGATACTTCGAATAATGATTTGTCATTTTCTGATTTTTAAGGATTATGATCTACTATTTCCCCAAAATTATAGCTCCGTTAAAATGTGGTTTTACATTGAGACAGCAAACCTTGCAATTAAATTTTACCAAATTAATAAGTATACAGGGGCAGGGGCGGCAGATCCGTGAGAAGAAGCAGGGGAGCTTCAGCCCAACCCCAATAATTTTAGGTGAACATGCGTCATCACGTTATCGGACCTCATATGCTCCCGACCCTCCCCCATATTTGTATCACATGTAACCTGACCACATTAGCCCCCTCAATTTTTGTGAACACTCCGCCGCCCATGGTACAGCATTGTTATGACACATTTGTCATCATTGAAGAGTTCATCTTGCTCAATATTTCGAAGATTCGGTGATGTACTAATCCTGACGTGGAGTCGCCATGATGATTTATAATGATTCCTTTTGCAGGTTTTATATTTTTCACTTCATTCTGATTGGTTCCCAATCAAAATGACACGGCATAGGCCATATTCTATTGGATTGTGAATAGTCCTGAAACTTTATTTCGCTACCCTTTTTGTTTCTTTGTACCATTATTTGTCTTCGAATTGTTTTCGACTTGCAAAATCTATCAGTCTATACATTTTGTGCCAGACTGACACAGACTGCCAGACTGTCAGACTGGAAATATCTACCAAATAAACGTCAATTTCAAACTTCGAATTTCACTGCGGGGAGCTGCCATGTCAAGTGAGGACACGCCAATTTGGTAGAATACGCCGACATATTATATAGGCCTAATGCTGTTGTTTTTCATTTTGGCATAATGTCGCCGTGGGGTTCTACCAACGTTTCGAAAGGGCACCATGCAGAGATTGAGCTTATTTATCGCTCAAAATAATGATTTTCGGTCAAAAGTTCACCGTCACATGTCATTAACTTTAAAAAAAAAAATCATGCGTTTCATCATTTTATCTTTTCAAAGATAGGCCCTATTACTTCTGTTGTTTATGTCAGGAGCCCTGTGTGGTAGCAAACAGATCTGGTAGCAAGGCATACGTATATTGACAACGAATAACAGAAAGGGGGATTAATCCATATCATTACCCAGTCATAAAAGCTCTAACAAATTCCTACACAAATAGGCAGGGCGGAAAAGGAGTGGGGCCACTGCTTACTCACACGTAGAGGGCGCTTACTCACACGTAGAGGGCGCTTACTCACACGTAGAGGGCGCTTACTCACACGTAGAGGGTGCTTACTCACACGTAAAGGGCGCTTATTCACACGTAGAGGGCGCTTAATCACACGTAGAGGGCGCTTACTTACACGTAGAGGGCGCTTACTCACCCAGAGGGCGCTTACTTACATATAGAGGGCGCTTACTCACACATAGAGGGCGCTTACTCACATATAGAGTGCGCTTACTCACATATAGAGGGCGCTTACTCATATATAGAGGGCGCTTACTCATATATAGAGGGCGCTTACTCATATATAGAGGGCGCTTACTCATATATAGAGGGCGCTTACTCACATATAGAGGGCGCTTACTCATATATAAAGGGCGCTTACTCATATATAGAGGGGCGCTTACTCACATAGATAAAGGGCGCTTACTCACACCTAGAAGGCGCTTTCTGTAATGTCACTTTAATAGTAACCATAGTGAGAAACTGTCATAAGTAACGCGTTTTAAAAAAGAAAACCTTCCTCGAACTTTAAAGAGCATTCCTTTACCCCTTTGCCCCAGTGCAATGCAGTGCATTTCTTGCCCAGTTTCCCCGTTGCCTCGCGGTGCAGACGCCGGGCGTTGCATGAAATCAACCCCAAAAAACATGAGAATATAGAGACCATGCACGAGTGTTCCGTTGAAGTATTCGTCAGTTCGTGCCACCTTTAGGGATTTGAGAAAAAAAATCTGGCTACGGGACTGTATTTCGCTTAAGTATCACTGTGATTTAATTATACAAGAACGAATTATGAAACTCATGTACCATCAAAAGATGATCAAGGACGGGTTGCGCACGTTGGCGCACTAATACTTCCTTTTGGTCATAAGTGTAGGAGCCGGGGGGGGGGAGCACTTGCGGCACGTGCCCCCCACTTTTCCGAAAAATGACAAAAGTACCCCTTTGAAAATGAAAGGTTTTTTTTTGAAAATGAAAAGTGCCCCTCAATTACTGTCCCACACACACTTTTCGAAAGCTTCCTACACCCCTGCTTTGGTCCATAGGTGACACATGTAAGCTAATTCAATTTCAAAACATAAGTCTTTAATTCAATTATCATCAGATTATTAGACATAAACATTCAGTACAATCAATCAAATTCAAATAGTTTTCCCCCTCTGGAAGTGAATCGGTACGGTCCTTCCTCCACTTTCCAAAGGGGAAAGGAGAGATTTAACGTTTGTTTATCTTCGTTTGAAAATGATTTGCTTCCACAGTTTTGTTTTAGATGTTTGTTTTAGCGGCCGATGAGCCTGTCGTTTAATTTGGCTCCCAACATGTCCTGACCCCCATCTGCCCATAGGCGTAGGAACATGTATGCTACAACACTACTTCAATGGTAAAAAATGACTTAGTTGGGGAACTATGTAGGTCACTGCAACATTGGGGGCACGTGCCCCCTGATCCTAAGTCTATGTTGACAAGTCTATGTCAAGTCACTTATGCCTTGAAATTCGTCGGGCTCTGAGTTCAGTGACAGTTCTGCACCTGAAGTCGTCATCTGGGGTGACAGCCTTAAGCAATTTTCTACTCCTGCAACTTGTTTACGTTCCCACTTCCCCCAATAATTTATTCATTGAGATTCACCGAAGAAAATTATGTTAATGCCACCATTTTTGACTGCTTGATGAGGAAAATCCCTCAATTATTTTAAATTATGCGTAGTGATATGAACAAAAAGAGATCAATATTTACATCAAGATATTCCTAAAAAAACCCAGCATCAATTAGCCTTTAGAATTGTTTTGTTAAAAGTGTTGCAAGAAATACACTCTTTGAATCGTCTTACCTTTGCCTGCGCAGAAAATCCCAGGAAAAATCGAGAGAAGTATCACAATTACAAATGCAAATACAACACTTTTGTATCTCGATAAAATCTGTTGGCCCTCCATTTTGTCTGATCTCGAGAACTGAGAACTTCTGGCACTTCCCTGCTCCCACCAACCGCGATGTCTTCAATCTAGGTCAAGGCGACTCATCTTATTTATGAATAAAAATGCTGACAGCTGTTTTTTTTTTTTTTTTTTCTCCTTCAATGATATGATATGCATTATCCACCCACAGCTAACTGTGTTATAACATATAAGGCTTCAAAAGAAACAAAATGGTGAAGAAAGTGTTAACAAATCTTTATCTGTTAAGGAGATATTTAAGTTTAAAGTTGTCTTATCTGTGTATAAATGACTGGTTTAGTAAGTCTATTATCAGATTATGGAAAGTTGACGTCTTCAACCTCACATTCTTAACAATTGCGTATGTATTTAAAAGAAAGTTAATTGAATTTGTTCACTATTTAAATTATTTTTCCTCGAGCTTTCTTCAGGTGGTAAGCAAGGGCGTAGATCCATTTTTGAAAGTGTATATGTGTGTGGGAAGGGGGGGGGGGAGGGGGTGATTTTTGTGGGAGGACTAGTTCTCGCTCGCTGATAGGCGTGGGGCCCAATGCCCACTTAAGGGCCCCTGGTGGGGTCCAGAAAGCTCCTGGAATATTCAATATTTTAGAGCTAAAATTGGCCCAAAAATAACCGTTGCTTAGGGTCCAAACACATTTACCTCTAAAAGCCGTACAAAACAGTAGCATGCCGTACTCTTGGGATGAAATTCGAGTCCAAAATAATTAAATGTCATTCTTGATAAGAAACAGGTTTATTCAATTTTAGCTTTCAAATGCGAGATAAATAATCCCCTGGGGCCTGGGTAAAATAATACCGGTCATTGCGGTGATGAGCAAATACATTCACTTGTCATAGAAATTAACGGTGCGTCTTGTATCCTTGCATGAAACACAAGAGCCCTTAAGTTGTTTAGTATCGTAGTTTAAGGTCACATCAAGAAACTTCGGAAATTGGAATTTACAAATCGTATCACGTGACGTTAGTCAGGATATCTATTATATTGTGGTAATTGAGATGAAAGTATATATTTTCTTGATTTATGGTTAGTTTTGTGATATACGGTAATCGTTCCAAATTTCTCAATCAAATAACAGAAGTGGCAAAAAGCATTTAATTTAGTAATTGAAAATTTCGGGGCGGTATCATCGGCAAAGGAAAGGGAAGGGGAATAATTGTACATACCATCCCCCTTTTCAAAAACTGGGAGATATATACCCCCATCTCCCCGGGATCTATACGCCCTTGGTGGTACATTATAAATACTCTTCCTAGATTCAGTTTTACTACTTTTTTGACATATCCTATGGTTTCTAAGTTACACAATCGCAGGACAAAATATGATAAAATACTTAAAGACTTTGAGGAATCTGAGGCTATGACATCACAACTGATTGCAGTCCTTTCTAAACAAATGATACCAAACTTTAAACTATATAGATATCTCCTTAACTGCTTAACGGAATAAGATATTTGAATGCTTTCTTCACTATTTTTTATTTTTTTTAAGTCCTCTTTTATATCAGATAGACTTGCTTGACCCCTTAATTATTCTTTTAATTCTCACCACATTGTTGTCGTATTGCGGCTTTCCAAGAATCAAAGAAAACACGAAAATAGTTAACCCAGCATAATTTTTTGTTCACTGGGAAATTATTTTTAAAAACCTTATAATTCGCGCAAACCGTAAGTAAAAAATCAGCATTGACGCTCGATACAAAACAAAACTCTGAAATCTTGGGTCTCTCTTTTCGTTTATCAAGCTTTCTGTTTTCGAATACCAAGATCTCTGTTTTCATACTTTGGTCTCTATTTTCGTATATCGGGGTCTTTATTTTCGTATACCAGGGTCTCTGTTTTCGTATACCAGTGTCTAAGTTAGGGTCTCTGTTTTCGTATACCAGCGTCCAAGTCAGGGTCTCTGTTTTCGTATACCAGCGTCTCAGTCAGGGTCTCTGTTTTCGTATACCAGCGTCTCAGTCAGGGTCTCTGTTTTCGTATACCAGCGTCTCAGTCAGGGTCTCTGTTTTCTTATTCCAGCGTCTCAGTCAGGGTCTCTGTTTTCGTATACCAGCGTCTCAGTCAGGGTCTCTGTTTTCGTATACCAGCGTCTCAGTCAGGGTCTCTGTTTTCGTATATCAGTCAGGGTCTCTGTTTTCGTATATCAGTCAGGGTCTCTGTTTTCGTATACCAGCGTCTCAGTCAAGGTCTCTGTTTTCGTATACCAGCGTCTAAGTCAGGGTCTCTGTTTTCGTATACCAGCGTTTCAGTCAGGGTCTCTGTTTTCGTATACCAGCGTTTCAGTCAGGGTCTCTGTTTTCGTATATCAGTTAGGGTCTCTGTTTTCGTATACCAGCGTCTCAGTCAAGGTCTCTGTTTTCGTATACCAGCGTCTAAGTCAGGATCTCTGTTTTCGTATACCAGCGTTTCAGTCAGGGTCTCTGTTTTCGTATATCAGTCAGGGTCTCTGTTTTCGTATACCAGCGTCTCAGTCAAGGTCTCTGTTTTCGTATACCAGCGTCTAAGTCAGGGTCTCTGTTTTCGTATACCAGCGTTTCAGTCAGGGTCTCTGTTTTCGTATACCAGCGTCTAAGTCAGGGTCTCTGTTTTCGTATACCAGGGTCTCTGTTTTCGTATACCAGGGTCTCTGTTTTCGTATACCAGGGTCTCTGTTTTCGCATAGCAGGTCTTTGTTTTCGTATATCAGGGTCTCTGTTTTCGTATACCAGGGTCTCTGTTTTCGTATACCAGCGTCTCAGTCAGGGTATCTGTTTTCGTATACCAGCGTCTCAGTCAGGGTCTCTGTTCTCGTATATCAGTCAAGGTCTCTGTTTTCGTATACCAGCGTCTCTGTTTTCATATAACAGGGTCTCTGTTTTCGTTATACCAGGGTCTCTGTTTTCGTATACCAGGGTCTGTGTTTTCGCATAGCAGGTCTTTGTTTCCGTATATCAGGGTCTCTGTTTTTTTGTCTACCAGGGTCTGTGTTTTCGCACAGCATGTCTGTGTTTTCGCATAGCAGGTCTGTGTTTTCGCATAGCAGGTCTCTGTTTTCGTACTTTAGCCCTCTGTTTTCGTATAGCAGGTCTCTTTTTTCGTATAGCAGGTCTCTGCTTTCGTACTTTAGCCCTCTGTTTTTGTATTCTGGGTCTCTGTTTTCGAGTGGGTCTCGGGTCTCTGTTTTCGAGGTCTCTGTTTTCATAACACCGACTTAAAGGCGCTCCACGAGTGAGATTTGGGTTATTTTGCTTGATATTTGCGTTACTTTCTTCAAGCTATCAATAAAAAGATCAATTATAATTAGGGGACTAAGATATATTTTTAAAATTTAAATAACACCCCATTTTTTAAATGTGGCACCTTTTAAACTTTACAAAAAAAGATGGGGAGGACACCTTAGTTTATGTCATGACAATGACCCGGATCCAAATAGAAAGTTTTGTCCTGCATGGCCTATTTCAAAGATGCCCCACTAATGAAATTTTGGAATGGCTCAGAGTTAAAATTATAAGCAAAACAAAGGTAGGCAGAGGCGAAAGCTTTTTAAGTATATTTAAAAGTCCAATAGGGCTGTTGGGCCGCTAACTTTGTCTTTAGGGAAATTCAGATTATATGCGTGCGGAGCCTGTGAAATTTCACAATTTTAGTCTTTTTTAGGGCGATATTTGTATTACTTTTTTTAATAAAAAGATCAGATATAGTCTTTGAAGAAAAAGTTATCAATGTTCCATGTTCCTTTTCTCAAAAAAGCATTTGTCCTCTTTGGACAGTTGATAGGGAACTTTTCCTCCTAAAAAAAAAAGCACTTTTTTATCAGTAAAAAGGCACTTTTCCACTCTGAGAAGGGCCACTTTTAAATTTTGGGAAAAACACGTAACCCTGCGCTACCTTCCGGTTCCGTCGCCTATGGTAACAAGATATTAAATGGCAAAATATGTATGAATCACTGCATTGGCAGCTTTTCAATATCAAAGTATGTCTTCTGCTGCTTGAATTTCTCTCACAAACTGACAAAAGGGCTGAGCATTATTTATTTCTAACTTTCGGATCAGAGCTTTGTGCGTGTGTGTGTGGGGAAGGAGGAGGGGAGGGGTGGTTGTAAAATGTATCTAAGATACAAAAAAATCACCATAAAAATGTTAGAAATTCGGAAGAAAGTGCAGGGGTAAATCCTCCTCTGGTCACCCACTTGTATGCCCCGTACCCAACTAGAGGTTCGCCGCTGGGTATACAGTACTTGACTTTCACAATTTCATATATGTTAATACACACATACATACTTTAAGAGCAACAATGAAATGAGAATAAAAGCTATTGCTGTTAAAAATTACATGAATTTGCAGCTCTTGACACTGAAATATAGCATTTGCTGCTTGGAATTTTCACCACAAAACCCATGCATATGAACTGCAATGCATAACCACAAATCAGATGTTTTGTTTCTGAAGGCTCCACCCAGGGGTGTAGCCAGCCTTTCGGATGAGGAAGGGGGAGGGGAGGGGGTCATGAGAAAAATATTTAGACTTTTAGCATATTTTCTGGAACATTTTACCAATACCATTTTACTAACTTTATTTATCTATTTATTTATTCATTAATTAATTATTATTATTATTATTATTATTATTATTATTATTATTATTATTATTATTATTATTATTATTATTATTATTATTATTATTATTATTATTATTATTATTATTATTATTATTATTATTATTATTATTATTATTATTATTATTATTATTATTATTATTATTATTATTATTATTATTATTATTATTATTATTATTATTATTATTATTATTATTATTATTATTATTATTATTATTATTATTATTATTATTATCATATCATCATCATCATCATCATCATCATCATCATCATCATCATCATCATCATCATCATCATCATCATCATCATCATCATCATCATCATCATCATCATCATCATCATCATCATCATCATCATCATCATCATCATCATCATCATCATCATCATCATCATCATCATCATCATCATCATCATCATCATCATCATCATCATCATCATCATCATCATCATCATCATCATCATCATCATCATCATCATCATCATCATCATCATCATCATCATCATCATCATCATCATCATCATCATCATCATCATCATCATCATCATCATCATCATCATCATCATCATCATCATCATCATCATCATCATCATCATCATCATCATCATCATCATCATCATCATCATCATCATCATCATCATCATCATCATCATCATCATCATCATTATTATTATTATTATTATTATTATTATTATTATTATTATTATTATTATTATTATTATTATTATTATTATTATTATTATTATTATTATTATTATTATTATTATTATTATTATTATTATTATTATTATTATTATTATTATCATTATTATTATTATTATTATTATTATTATTATTATTATTATTATTATTATTATTATTATTATTAGTATTGTTATTATTGTTATTATTATTGTTATTATTATTATTGTTATTATTATTATTGTTATTATTATTATTATTATTATTATTATTATTATTATTATTATTATTATTATTATTATTATTATTATTATTATTATTATTATTATTATTATTATTATTATTATTATTATTATCATTATCATTATTATTATTATCATTATTATTATTATTATTATCATTATTATTATTATTATTATTATTATTATTATTATTATTATTATTATTATTATTATTATTATTATTATTATTATTATATTATTATTATTATTATTATTATTATTATTATTATTATTATTATTATTATTTTTTTATTATTATTATTATTATTATTATTATTATTATTATTATTAATATTATCATTTATTATTATTATTATTATTATTATTATTATTATTATTATTATTATTATTATTGTTATTATTATTATTGTTATTATTATTATTGTTATTATTATTATTATTATTATTATTATTATTATTATTATTATTATTATTATTATTATTATTATTATTATTATTATTATTATTATTATTATCATTATCATTATTATTATTATCATTATTATTATTATTATTATCATTATTATTATTATTATTATTATTATTATTATTATTATTATTATTATTATTATTATTATTATTATTATTATTATTATTATTATTATTATTATTATTATTATTATTATTATTATTATTATTATTATTATTATTATTATTATTATTATTATTATTATTATTATTATTATTATTATTATTATTATTATTATTATTATTATTATTATTATTATTATTATTATTATTATTATTATTATTATTATTATTATTATTATTATTATTATTATTATTATTATTATTATTATTATTATTATTATTATTATTATTATTATTATTATTATTATTATTATTATTATTATTATTATTATTATTATTATTATTATTATTATTATTATTATTATTATTATTATTATTATTATTATTATTATTATTATTATTATTATTATTATTATTATTATTATTATTATTATTATTATTATCATTATTATTATTATTATTATTATTATTATTATTATTATTATTATTATTATTATTATTATTATTATTATTATTATTATTATTATTATTATTATTATTATTATTATTATTATTATTATTATTATTATTATTATTATTATTATTATTATTATTATTATTATTATTATTATTATTATTATTATTATTATTATTATTATTATTATTATTATTATTATTATTATTATTATTATTATTATTATTATCATTATTATTATTATTATTATTATTATTATTATTATTATTATTATTATTATTATTATTATTATTATTATTATTATTATTATTATTATTATTATTATTATTATTATTATTATTATTATTATTATTATTATTATTATTATTATTATTATTATTATTATTATTATTATTATTATTATTATTATTATTATTATTATTATTATTATTATTATTATTATTATTATTATTATTATTATTATTATTATTATTATTATTATTATTATTATTATTATTATTATTATTATTATTATTATTATTATTATTATTATTATTATTATTATTATTATTATTATTATTATTATTATTATTATTATTATTATTATAATTATTATTATTAATATTGTTATCAATATTATTACTATTTAATTTTTATTTTATTTTATTTTATTTCATTATTATCATTTTATATTTTTTTGAGGGGGCGGGAGGGTCGTAACGACCGCCTATGGCTACACCAATACACCATTCATGCCCTTGGACTTTCTGATATGGTAGGCCAGGGTATGTAATGTGAACAAAAGAACAAACAATGGGGAAATAATGAAAAACAAAATGGTTCAAATTTCCATGAATCTATGGAAGCTGTTGAATTCTTATTCTCATTCCATCTGCAGCATGAATTTCTAAGAAAAAAAGTCTCATAAAACCTCGAAATTCTCATAACCCTGGCAAAAATACTGGGAACTTGCTCATGGGTTATCTGGATAGTTGCTGGGGAATTAACATGCGATGAACTGGCGTCCCGTCCGGTGGGAGTCATGTGGTATCATCTGCTTTTATGCGCCAAGGATATTTGGAAACACTGGCTCTATGGGCCTAATGGCTAGGATGACAGTACTATATCGTAATTACGATAAATAAGTCTGTAAGGTATGATTTTATAGCATATATCACTTTATCGATCACACCTCCGCTCTATTTGGAGGTCTAAGGCTAAGGTTGTGAAAAATAACTGAATAAAGAACCAAAATATACAAGGAAACAAAACTTTAGTGTTTCAACAATCGTAATTGTATGTCATTTTGAGTAAAGATGAAAATAAATCGACAAATTCATCTAAATTATAAAAGACCTGCTGTGTGATGTATTATCATCTTAAACTGTGTAAAATTTCCTTTCTTGTATGTTAAATTAAAACTCACTTCCCTATGAATAACCCATAGGCAGCGAATTTTTTTCAATTTTGCTGGGCGACCACAAGCACCGCGAGGGCAATTGATGCGAGGCGCGAAGGAACATGGAATTGAGCACCTTAAAATTAAAGAAGATATTAGTCTGGCATAACATGCATCAAATTTATTTCATATGATGTTGTATGTTTAAAAAACTTAAATTCTACGACTGTATGGGAGTAGCCATTTTGTTAAACTAGGACGAAAATTCTGGTCGCTCAGTACATCAGAATTTATTCACTGGTTGATCAAAATTTTCACTGGGCGACCACAATGGTTGCTCAGGTATGTTAAAAATTCACTGCCCAAAGGCGTAAGAAAGTTTATTTTTGTGGGGGGGGGGAAGAGGGGGGACGGCAGGACGGGGATAAAATTTGATTATGGATCCCCCTTCCATAAAAAATACATTGTTTTGTTCCCTTACATTTACAAAAAAAATCTTTGGAGAAATAATAATATTTTGCAGTAAGAATGCTTAACCAGTCCGGTCCACGTTCCCGATCCGAAAATCTCCTGATTGGGAGATCGAGACATGCGCAGTGACCATAATTTAAACTGTTGCTAATAAGTTCAGCCGTTAATCTTGTTTTGCTTTTCAAATTCTGTAATTCTAAAGTTTAAAGTCTAAAGTATACTTTGGAAATGATTTTGGAATTAATATTTCTGTATAAGTTTTGCTGATGAATAAAACGTTAAAATATGCTATTAAAAAAATATTGAAATTAATTTTTAAAATTACTTTAAAATTCTCTGGTGAAAGTAAAATTTGCGCTGGGAGAAAATAGTTTCATCATTTTGTTGCACCAATTAAATTTGAAAATTTTGCATGCATTTTTTTATACCTTGGCTTAAACCTATTTTACTGTTATGTATTTCTTCATAGAGATTTGATTTTGGAAAGATGCATTGTGGGTTATAATGACAAAATCTCCTGATCAAGGGTTCAGGAGCGTGGACCTGACTGCTAAAACGGAGTTGTAAATTTTATATATATATATATATATATATATATATATATATATATATATATATATATATATATATATATATATATATATATATATATATATATATATATATATATATATATATATATATATATATATATATATATATATATATATATATATATATATATATATATATATATATATATATATATATATATATATATATATATATATATATATATATATATATATATATATATATATATATATATATATATATATATATATATATATATATATATATATATATATATATATATATATATATATATATATATATATATATATACAAAGGCCGTGGACACTGACTTGGTTGTCGATGTTATGTCTGTCCGTACGTTGTACCTGTGTTCTCGTCTGGGTCGCATTAAGCGTTTCGTGATAGCATTGTTACTATCATAGCGATTACGCAGGTGACGACCCCGTCATTGTAATTGTGTGTTTACTGTCGTCGTCGGCGATATATATACATATATAAATATATATATATATATATATATATATATATATATATATATATATATATATATATATATATATATATATATATTTATATATATATATATATATATATATATATATATATATATATATATATATATATATATATATATATATATATATATATATATATATATATATATATATATATACATATTTATTATTATTTTTTTTATTTTTTGGGGCTAATGAGGTCAGGTGACATGTGATAACACAATATTGAGGAGGGGGCTAATGAGGTCAGGTATCATAATAACACATGTTCACCTAAAATTATTGGGGGCTACCCATGTAAGATACATTTAGAGTTACAATACACATTATTTGCAATGCGCGTTAGTATATAATATTTTGACTGGCGTGACTGGGGTGTAAAATACCTCAAATAATCATTTATCTCGTTAAAAAAATCAGGATTTTACCTTTCCAGATGCATCCTTTTGGAGGTAAAATTGAAAAGAAATTGGTGAAATTGAAGAAAATTTTCAAAGAATTTGGCAAGATATCCTGAAAATTGAATTTTTTTTCTCCGAAAACTGACAAACAATTCCGAAAATAAAGAAATGGGGGAAATTGCCATCTGAGAGGATTTCTCCTCTCGGTTGCATGCTTTATCCCCGTTTGGAAGTAAAATTGAGAATTTATTTACTTCAAATTTTTGGAAAATTAGGCAAAATTTTATTTCAGCAAAGAACATTTCCCCAAAATTAAAAGAAATTTTCCAAAATATTGAAGAGAATTGTCCGAATGAAGGTAATTTCCTATTTCCCGCGGTAATCCATTTGCCACCTCAGAGGTTTTCTCTTTCCAGTTGAACGCTCTTTCGTCCTGTCTGGGAGGTAAAAGTTGGAAAATTAGTAAGCCTAATATTGAAAGGAAAATTGGTAAACCTAATGGAAATTTTGGAAAAATTTTGTTACATTTACCGAAAATTACGGGAGATTTGTTTAATTAGCAATATTTAATTGCATGGAAAATTTATTTACCAATACTATTTTCCGGTTGTAACCGGGAATATTAGGGAGTTATTTAAAAAAAAAAAATCTAGGACAAAAGTGGAGGGGGAAGGATTTAAAATACACTTCAACCCCCTACTTGTGTAACTCAAGTGTCAAAATATCGCAAATAACACTTCAGCCAGCAGAAAAAAAAGATGAACTTTTAAAATAGAGGTCACTATAAAGAATTAAATTCTTGGACAGATTGGAATTTAAAAAGCCCAACCCGATGATCACTCACATGCTGATGTTTACTATCTGCACAAAACAACCTGTAGTTTGTAGCCTACATTAGTGTTAATAGGCCTAGTACACACATCGTAGGTACTGGACTGTGATGAAGGAAGCTGTGTGCACTTGCAACAAAACACTGGGAAAGGATTTGTTATCTCAGAACTGTCTCTTAGAAAACGAAGAATAACTAAAAAATAATTAAAAGGATCAACTTTATTTCTGGAACACTGAAAAGCGGAAACTGCTCTGCCACTGCATTCCCGTTCTAACGTTAAACCGCTATTTAAGCTACGGCCGTACGGTAAGTAGGCCTAGGCTCAAGTCATAAATTTGCACGTTAGGCCCCAGGCCTACACAGGCTACAGTTCGTTTTAATTCTCGAGTTCGGAGAGATGTAACCGTGTACGGGCTCAGTACGGTTTTGCTAAGTTGGAGGGGAAACTTTATAATTACAGTCAATGGGATATTTTTTATGAGTACTTGTGTCGCCTTAGCCAGTCAGCGAAAATTAATGGTACTCATATATGTTGGAAACTATTGCCTAGGCCTATTTGATAGTAGGTCCTAGTGTCCCTACACAATATTTGTGAAGAAAAACAAATTCTATCCAGTTTTTTTAAAAATGACAAAAGATAGGTTTTTCTCCCATTGACTGCAATGATAACTGACTTTGTTTTCCCCATTGACTAAAGTTTGAGATCGTCAAAAAAGCATTGGTACGTTGCAGTGCACCACAATATCCCGGATGTCCAACCTCCAGAATACGCAAGTTACAGACCCCCCCAAAACCCTTTCCTAGATTCTCAAGGTAATACCAGTAGGGATAGAGGTTGTACTGTAGATCATTGAGATTCAAGTTCTAGCTAAATTTCATGATCAAACCATACAAATTTGGACCAAAAATGAATGATGGCAGAATATTTCTTATTATTGAACTTGAACTTGCTGATTCAGTGATTGTTTTGATGTAAACATTACTGTACTTAACATTAGTAGCCTAGTACTAATCACCACATTCCCATGTCGAACAGCACAGGTGGTGAAAAAATTACTAGGCCTAACGTTAGCACATATCATGAGGTAAAACTTATGCACTTGTCAATTGCACCAAAGGGGTTGGAAAAAACATGTATGCACCCCTCGGTCATTTAGGCTGACATTTTTTGTGAAATGACTTATACCAAATCAATCACCTCTGTACAAAGTTAATGGTTCTGAAGTAAATTGACCCCCAGAGTCACTCTGCTGACTGACAATTTGGTACAATGACGCATATGGCACACCCCCAGAGTCACTCTGCTGACTGACAATTTGGTACAATGATGCACATGGCACACTAAGCTGTACAGGAAAGTGGCAGATGTCATTCAATGTTGATGAATGCAAAGTTATTCATTTTGGTCAGAGCAATTTGGCTTTTGACTACTGCATGAATGGTTTAAGTTGAGTTGAGAAGATTACGTGGCGATATGATTCAGATTTTTAAATTCCTATCTGGTAGTAATGCTTTGACTTCCTGTAATTTCTTGCATGTTTCAGCTAATCCTCATGTGACACGTGATAACAGTTTGAAGTTGACCAAAAAGTCCTCACAGACAAATTTTCACCATTTTAGATTTTCGCAAAGAGTTGTTAATGAGTGGAATGGTTTGTCCGAGTGTGTAGTTAGCTCCAATTCTATTCACAATTTAAAAGTCAACATTGATAAGTTCTTTACTAACTCTGGGCATATTCGATTATTTTTGTTTTTTTGTGGTGGTGTAACTTTGGGCTTTTATTGGGTGATTCACCCTTCTTAGCCTGTCATCTTGTTGTGTTTTGTTATGTGAGTCCATATTTCATATGTCAGTGACTCACATTTGACTGACATTGCCGGGTGTAGTAGGGGTGAGTCATTCAACTGACAAGTGCATTATGTTGATGACATGTTGTTAAAATATGTTTTGCATATTTTTGTATAAGGTAGAGCTTTTCTACACTCAATACATACGTAATTCAACGTGCACAATGGCCTGTCAAATTATCTGGCAGCAGCTGGAGCTTAAGTGCCATGAACTTGACTGTGAGGGTAATCAGGGTATGGGAAGTGAATGAACACTGCATTTTTCACGTTTCTCTGAGGACCAGGTAGGGGTGACATTCCCGCCGTCATGACACCCATTTTAACGTCCTCATTCGAGGGACAGTGAGCGCCAGCCAACCGATGTCCACATCTCCCAAAGGCTGTATGAGGAGCAGCCATCGTGGATGGCATATGCTTAGATGTCAGAATGTCAAACATACTGTATATGTCTGCAAGGCTGTGGAAAAATCACCTCGTTGAATCTTGTGCGACTCCAACCTGGAACCTCCAGCTTCTCAGTCGTGCGCTCTACCAACTGAGCCATCTATCTACAAAAGAAGAAAAGAAACACTAGTCATAGTAGCATAGGGGGCACAAATTTAATTTGAAAGAAATTAATTTCTGTAATTTTTAGGAATTTGAAATTTGATTAAAGAATTATAGTTTCCAAAGACTCTCAAGCCTGGATAAGTTTGTAAAATTCCTGTTTTTACAATGATGGTAAATTCATTGTAATTCAATGTTTGCTTATTGAATCGTTTGTTGAAAATAGTTATGACATCTGTTGGATTTGGAAACTTTGCAACTGCTGACACTAATTTAAATGTGAGTTGCTGTTTCACAGATTGCTTTGCTACAAATAAGACCATGCTTGCACTTGAACCCTTCAGCTTCCCATAAACTACAAAACAGAAACATTTTTCTGTAGAATTAACGAAAAATTGGTACATTTGGGGGAAATTTGCCCCTTCTTCTCCCCTTTTTTTGGATAAGAGGTCACGTTCTGAAAGAGAATTATGACCCTGAATAGGAGGGTCATTAAAGCTTGCCTACTTGTCACTTCAATCCATAATCTATTTGTGATAGATAAATATGTTTCTTAGTTTTTGGTACTGTATGTGACTATTACTGTATACATTTGTAGGACATAAGAAAAACAGAAGGCAACTATTCTTTACATATAGTTTGCTACTGCTAATATAGCCTTTTTCACTCCAATTGGTACAATTGAAGTACAAAGTTCAGTCAACATTAAACAGTTTTTTAAGTTCTATAAATCTTGGCTCTCAAATATCTCCTGTGCTGACTTCCATCAATAACGAATGGACTTGTAAAGACAATATTTGTTAATAACTTATTTTAAAATTCAATCAAAATCATGAAGAAAAAAACAACACAAAAAACCCCATAAATATTGCTCTAAAATAGACCACTTTGCAACTTTTTGAATATTTAGGTGTAATGTAAATATGCAAGTCCTTTAATGTAAGTATGTGATGTACAGTATATAAGGATTCTGTTGTGTTTTAAACATGGACCACAAATGGGGAAAGGAAATTCTAAGCTGATTTTGGTAAAAAGTCTTGGATTGTCGTCAGAGGCAGAAAATCGTTGTGCTTTGAGCCTTAAAATCAGTGTTAATCACATCCTACTGTAATCATTTTCTCTGAGATTTTGCCATATTGGTATGTTTGCCTTTCATGCATTCATTCTTGTGTGCATTTTCTCTTCAGCATCAGTAGTAAATTTTCTTTGATCAGTGCATAATATATCCATGGATGTTAACTGCACACTCGGATGAAGTGTGAGGGCCTATTATTGTTGTCTCTAGAATATTCCAAACACTTTAAATGCATGTGATGGCACTGAAAAACCTTTGATGCGAATGTTCAGATCAAGTGTACTTCCAAGATATTATTTATTTCTTTGAAAATTGATTGCCTCTGTCTTAATTTTTGGAAACATTTTAAATTCCACCCATTACACAGAGTGTAATGAATGGAGCTTGTCAAATTGTACGTGAGCTCCCATATGTGCCTGTACAAAGTTTTGTGTTAAATTGCATCTCCTCCTCCTTGGTTTTAACAGTTTTGCTCTTGAGATTCTGGCTCAATCAAGATTTTTTTATGCTTCATAAATTTGTATTTTGTTAAGAAATATTCCATGTAGTTTTTTAATTAAAGCTCCTGAAAGATAAAATTTTTGTATACAGAAGTGTCAGAATTCAATACGTAATGATGTAAAAGTAGCTCTTTTAGCTGTAGTCAGTTGGTATGGAGGTCCTTCATTCACGTGCAGGTCTATTAGTTACATGTACAGAAATGTATGCATCTTGTTGTTAATATTGCAGTATTTTCCAATCAGAATTTGGACATTCTTCTATGAATATGCAAATTCACAGAATCTTATTTAGGCCACGCTGTATCATATCGTATCGCATTGCAGTACGAGTTCTTAATAGGTCATGACATAACCTAGAAGAACATGTGAAGTTGTTGTTTGATCATTTTCGCTACAGTTAGTCTGAAGTGTTATTAAGTCTAATTGTGCTACATTGCATTGTGGAGGCTAGAAAATTATACTAAAGAGCTGTGTGGAAGCTCTTTGGTTATACTGAAATGCACTATCTATTACGGGGGTGAGAATTTTAAGCTTAAATGCATTGTCTAAGGTGGGATCTAAGGATAAAGTTTTGTTGGGTTGGTGAGCGCATGTTGCATTGCGTAAGCTGGGAGTTGTTACTAATGTGCCATATGGGCAGCAAATTGCCAGAAATAAAAGTTTGTTTCCAAACTTGTTTAGTGTTCGTGGACACGTGGAAGAATCATCGCTGGGTAGTAATTACTGGAAGGGCACTTCAAACTAAAAGTGGTGAGGGTGTGCAGCCCACCAACCAAAAAACATGACAATTTTTTTGGTAGCTGCAGTATGAAATTATACAATTTTGATACATGCAGTATGAAAGAAGTCAATTTTGATTATGCAGTATGAATATTCAACTAAAATATTATACAAATGGACCAGCAGTACAAAATTAACACAGTAAAACATCATTTTTTGGGGACCTGCACTATAAAAATGATGAAGAAAGACAATTTATTTTTACTAAATTTTTTTTTTTTGTAGTACAATTGTTTTTTTGTTTTTTTGTTATAGTTAAAAAAGATACTTGCACTATGAAAATGGTACAAAAAAGGCACCTTTTGGGCGGCACATATACATATACCTCACATATGGAAGTGCTCCCCCCAGAGTTTTCAGTGGGACATCTCAGGGCTGCTAGTAAGGTTGTGACAGCTATCCATTTAACTGTTTGTTCTATTATCTGTTTAGGAAATCATGCTCCATGTAAACGAATGTTATTTCAATTTTTTTGTTTGTTTGTAGTTTGCATAAATTCACGAAACTATTTAAGCAACCTTTTCGTGTCAATCTTTACCTCCTAAAGTCATTGCCTTCACATTTTCCACCCTGGGTCCATATGCATAACACTAAACATTTCCATGGTACCTGGGATTGGATGCATGGAACACAGCTAACTTGTGCTCATAAGGAAGGCGCTAGGCCCAGGCTAGCACTCATTAACATAACCCGTCAAATACACACAAGAAATATCTGCCCATATCCATTCATTATTGAATCACAGTACATACTGTATCTCCCAACCACTGACTGGCCCACATGCAAATCTTTCGCTCACAGCCACGCTGTAACTCCTAATAAGGAGGTTATGAGGATACCATACTAACTTTTTTTACATTCCATGTGGAAGGTTAAGAATCATTGAGTGGGCCATGCAATATTCGTGGGGAATCTCATGTTAAATCCAAACTAACAGATATCTAAATATAATTGTGCAACTTCTTTGCGTGTATGTGGAGGGCTTTAATACTTGACCTATTCCTGGGGATAGGAGTAGGTAATTTGCATTGCACCATCAATGTACAGTAAATGTTCGATACCAGGCCTTAAATTGTCTTCTTCTCAATTCCGCCAGCAGTTAAAATCTTTTTCATACAAAATAAAATTGATAAAAATGATATTACGGAGGATTTTCATTTTACAACATTTTTTTTTTTTTGATTGGCTTTGAACAATGCTATTTCGTAAGGTTATTAAGTGTGATGATGTTGTTTTGTAAAAAATCATGTCTCCGTGACCCGATCCTCAGCTTTTTGTACCAGGCATTTGAACTTTTTTCTCAATGTTTTATGTATACAATTAACCATAGTAAAGTTGAAGCCTGACTGCCCGGCCCGAAGACTGAAGCTTAATATCATGAATGCACTTCCATGTGTATCAGAAGTTTTTCTTGCTAAAATCTTCCACAGACTTAAAAGTTAACACCCTGAAACTTCGACAGTTTATATTGTAACCAAACAGGTTTATCAACTTTGGCGTGATTATGTTAATGAGCCTAAGCTCAGCTCTAGCTCTGCACACAAATATTTGAATGGCGTGGTCTTATCGTTGATCGGCTAACGGGAATGCTGATTGCGCTGTATGTACATTGTGTGAAAAGACAGTAAGTCTGTGTAATATTATAGGTACCGGTGACCTACATATCCCAATGCTTTTATAAATGAATTATACAACCACAGAGTAATGGCGACTTTGAAACTATATTGTAAATATTGAAAACTTAAAAGTGAAATGTTTCCCTTGATTTTTAGAATAGGAAAACTTGGTCGCATGTATTTATATGCCTATTTTGGGGAAGCTTCTCGTAATGAACGTTATTGAAAAACATTTTCCATACTTTATTGTTCCAGCTCTTTTGCGTAAATAAATTGATATAAACAAATTGTTGTTAATGAAACATTCTTTAATTGCATGGTTGATTTATTCAGTAATATAATTAAGGTGCAAAATACATCTGAGTGAGTGGCATTTAAATTTAATTTGGTCTGTGGTGTATCATTTATTTTGCATGAAATAAAATGAAAAATAACTTTGGTGTGACAATGGCTGTTGACATTGTTGAACTGCCAGTGGGTGGCATGACAATGCAACGAAAATGTAACAATAAAATACAAGAATAAATAATACTATTTAAAGTTGGGCTATTACAACATTAAATCGGGCTAGTTGAAAATACAGCAGTGATGCCTGACAGGCTAGTCAAATCAAAATGCTAATTTCGGACCTATAATTTTATGGCGGTTTCGGCCTCTTTACTTTGTTGCGAGTGCTTGGATTATTATCAGGATTATTGAAAATAAAGTTTTGTTTTAAATGATTTTGCAGGATTGCTTATGGTATGTTCCTTAGCTATTTTCTTCAATGAAGTCTCTTGAAGTCATTTTATCATCTGTAATGAAAATGATTGAACCCTGGTGGTGTTTTCCCTTTCCATTAGTACCATTTATTTTCCATGAATTTTTGTCTTGCATTTATCAGTTAGGATATAAATTTACCACTATCATTTCCGCTTGTTGGATGGCAGCTTTTTGGTTGGACTAAAGAGTGTGGAAGCTCTTTGGTTGGACTGATGCCAGCTGTGTTAGTATGGCTGCCATCAGTGATATCTGGCTGTCCGAGGGTATGACAAAAGCCTATACCCTGCTGTACTGTTTTAAGCCTTGTATTAAAACAGAAAATCTCAGTTATAAGATCTTTGTGAAAACGAAACCATTTTACCCTTTTTGTACCCACAATGCTTATTCATGATGTTTAAAGCCCATCCATGTCTTCAAAAACTGTTTTTACTGGGAATTTAATTACTTTTATTGAAGTATTTACTGGGCTACTTTTCACTCTGTAAAATTGTCTGATGAGCTCTCCAAAGTACAGTCAAAGTTCAAAACAGTGCATTTTAGTGGGGGTATTATGTTTAGATTATTTAAAGAAATTTTTTTCAGTACTGGCAAATTAAATTAACTTAACATTTATTAACGTGTAAATGTTATAAATTTTGTTATGTTTACAAAATGTATTTTCTAATCATAGTTGTAATGGAATTGACCTTTGACCTGCCAATGTCAGTAATCCAGCGAAACATGATGGCACCATGCATTAAATGTCACATAGCTTTTGTTACAAGCATAATTTTCAGACATCTGGCATTCCCTTTATTTACCATAAATGATTACAGGGCAAAATTTTTTCTCCGAAACTTACAAAAGACAATCGTTGTACAGCCGTAATAATGTTTGGTGGTTGTGCATTATATCACTACAGATCCTTAACACTGGTGCGGCAAGTGCAGATTCAGCAAACAGCGCGAGGGGCATCTATGGGAGATGGGCACTTATTAGAGAGAATATGGTGTAATACTTATTTATTTGTTATTTAAAAGATCTCTCAAGGAAGATGTCTTGTCCACCATTTAATCCCCAGGCCACTCATCACATCACTATTAATGACGTCTTTAGAGTTGTCATTATCCACAAAATTGCTTCAAGAGATCATTTAGAATGTGGAAAGAGGATATGGATAATGGGACCACTCCATATAATGGGATCCTTTCAAAGAAATACAATTTTTGAAGTGACGGAAAAAGATATAATTCGTATTCTGATACCCATTGGGAATATAAAGGGACAGATGGAAAACTGGTTCAAATATGCAGAACTCAAATGTTTAGCAAGATGCAAAATCCCAAATAGCATACAAAGAGTTATTACTGTCTGATATGAGAAAGAGGTAGATTATTATGATCTCCTGTTTATTTCAGAAGAAAGATTTTGTTTCAAATTGTAACGGGATACTGTGAAAGTTTTGTGATGAGGATATTTTTTTATAGTAATGAAGGAATGTGCTGTACTTACAACACTCAACAACTGCTTATGATCCATTTTATATACTGCAGCAAGCATGATGTATAAAGCTGGTTGTCTTTGCTTTGTGAATGCATGTGTGTTTTTAGGGAACGGGGAGGGAGGGGGGGGAGGAGGGGTATTGAATGTTTGAACTTTAAGTTTGGTACTTGTAAGTAGCTTTCCAAACTCTTCTATAGAATGTCAGAAGCTGACCTTTGTTCTAAATCTTTGAATTTAAGTAGATTTATTATGTTTGCCATTTTGAGTCCATGGCAACTTATCCTGAGGGAATTTTAAGTATATCTCTTGCTTTTTGTGCTTAAAACACCTTATAAGATAAACTTTTTCATTTGTCATCTTACAGTACTTCACAGTGGCGGGGAAGGAAGGAAGGGAGGGGAGGGGAGGGGGGGGGGGGAGGGGGGGAACATTTACTTGGTTTACTTGTTTGATCTAGTGAGGTGATATCATGGTACATGATCAAAACTTGCAGGTTGCCATCTTTTGCAACAGAATTTTAAAAAGCCCCCAAAACAAAATAAATTGAAAATAAAATAAAAACAAGTCAGTTTCTTGGTCTGATTGAAGAACAGTATGTGATAGCTTGACATTCAGCCAGTCTTTACACTAGAGTTCAATATTTGAGGGGGGGGGGCAATTTTTTTACCCTTGTTTATTTTATTTTTTTGGGGGGGAATTTTGTGGGATTTCTTTTTTTTTAAAAACAAAATGGCTCAAAAAGGCCAAATTTGGCATTTTTTGGGCATTTTTTTTTTGGGGGGGGGAGGTAATTCCCCCCTTCCCCCTGCCTGTCCCCTTTAATTATTTTTGAGCAGGGAATTTGATAATATGTGAATCTTGCAATCCAACTGCATGCAACGAAACTCAAGCTTTTTGAAATATTATGGAAAATAAATTTACAGTATTTTCAAATGCAATTTAACTGTTCAAAAGTTATTGGATAAAACAGAGGACTGGAGTTAAAATACAAAAAAATTTTGTCTGTTAATGGGAAAGTTGTCCCTTCTTCCCCCCCTTCCCTCCCTCACACACACAATGGCTTGCCACTGCTGCTTTATGTCTCTTATATCAAAGCCAATGCTACTCAGTATATTTGTGAAAGTGTTGTATCTGCTGGTTTATTTTAATGGCATTATCATAGTACAGCCCATTGTATAAACCAGACATGAAAAATGCTGGTACTGTTTATTTCCTATCTTTTCTATAGTTATTAGAGACCTCTCATAGGTTTTGATCATTAATCGGTAACTGGTCTCTTCCGTTTTGAATTTAAAGTAAATAAATTTGTTTGTAGAAGTGTGATGGATGTGGACAATAACCTTTGCTGATTTTAAAGGAAATCCCCCCCAAAAACAAAAATGCCTGCATTGGAGGTAGCAGATAAGTTAATGAATTCACAAACACATTTCTCTACAGAAGATGTGTTTTAACTTTCAGGTATGGCTAAGGAATATAAGGACTTTCCTGGAATTCGTTCTTGATTTTTGCCTCTTTTTACATTTTCCAAGGATAGAATTTGTTATATTTTGTTGAAATATTTCTTCTTAAAAATAATAACACCTGTGTAGTAACCAAAGTTTAAATGAAAAGAAAATGTTGAAAATAGAGGATGGATTGGAATATTGATTCTTTTAAAGTCTTACAGATGTACAACATTTGACCAGTGGGGCAACAATAAGATAGGAATTAGGCTGCATGTATAAACCAAGCAAAATACCAAGATATGGGGCTAATAAGCAATAACACTGGGATATCTTTGTACATGGGGCCACCCTAAGCCTCACATTTCCCATGGGCCCCTATTGACTAGCTGATTGTGCTTTACAGGCATAAATATTAGATTAACTCATGTCACTTGAACAGGTTTGATGATCTACTCTTTTCAGAAACACACAGTCAGTTGTGATGAATTCACATTTGTGCCTGCTAATGTACACATACATACAAATTGTTCCTGCATATTGAGAGTATATAGGTAGTAGTGCTGTCATGACATGGCTCTATTACGTATCGATGATCGTGAAGAAAATATCGCAATATATTGGTATATCGCGATACTTTTCAAAAAACTGACTCACAACATTAACATAACTTCTTTTATGATAAACGCAAGAAAAAATGATTTACAAATCTAGCAGATGACATGCATGATCGTGTGACTTACATTCATCACGCATCACACACGTGTTTGGTAATTCAGCCAATGTGACCATGAATCATCGAAGTAAGAGGCATGCTCTGGGCCAATTTTCCATTCTTTTTGCTTCTTACATTGGATCGTGCACAGTGTAGGGTGACGGAGCATCATTTTTAATAGTTCTTTTTTATTTTTATGTTTCACGATATTTTCGCATGTTTTTAATGACCTAAATTTGACTTATAGATTTAATACCGTAACGTTAGATTTGTAATGTACGAAATAGCCTAGCCTAGTTGCGCTAAAATTTCTTTGTTGAGTATTAGTTTATGGTATCGTGATATGTGTTGAGAGGCATATTTCACGTCGTGGGAAAAGAGATATCGTGATATCACGATAATCGACATGTTATGACAACATTAATAGGTAGGATGTATAATGAACACCATCAAACTGAACAAGATACTGAAAAATAGCGAACAAGGTACTGAAAAATAGCGAACAAGGTACTGAAAAATAACAAACAAGGTACTGAAAAATAGCGAACAAGGTACTGAAAAATAGCAAACAAGGTACTGAAAAATAGCGAACAAGGTACTGAAAAATAGCGAACAAGGTACTGAAAAATAGCAGACAAGGTTCTGAAAAATAGCAAACAAGGTACTGAAAAATAATGAACAAGGTACTGAAAATTAGCGAACAAGGCACTGAAAATAGCAAACAAGGTACTGAAAAATAATGAACAAGGTAATGAAAAATAATGAACAAGGTATTGAAAAATAGCAAACAAGGTACTAAAAATAGGGAATATGGTACTGAAAAATTGGGAACAAGGTACTGAAAAATAGTGGACAAGGTACTGAAAAATAGCAAACAAGGTATTGAAAAATAGCGATTTATTGTAGCAATTAAATTGAGAAGACTTAAAATTTGAAAATTGCTACTATTTAAGAACCTTAAATGCTCTGTCTTGATGCCATAAAAAGAGTCAACCAGCTTTTAGATTAAAAAAAAAAAAAAAGAGTTCCATCTTGTCTTCAATAAAATTTAAAGGCCAGTTGTTATATCTCATGTGGAAATTTCAATTTGTTTGTTTTGAATGATTGAAACACAATGGTACAATGTGCATTGATGGGCCAGTCAGAATCATTTGTAATAAATTATACCAGAAGAGGCAATTACAATTTCTCTTTAACTGTTCCCTGATGGGATTACTTGCAGTCCTAAAAGGTGGTAAAAAACTCCCTTCTATTAAACCATTGAGTGACTATTAATTTGGTAACTTGCATGTCTAAACCTAACACATCACAGCCATATCATTTCTGCAGTAATCCTGAAGTGTTTTAAAGTGTTACTCATCATCATTCATGACGACATTTGATTTCTATTTATATTGTAAAATTTGTCCTATGTTCAACCAAGGAACTGTTGGCTTCTACACTTGAAAGACATTTTAGGATATGATTATGTTAGTCTAAAGAGGGAGGCTGGTCTCAGTTTGTACATCGTTGTCTCTGTAAAATTGGGGAATGCAGAGTTTTACATCATTTCTGTTTTGGATTGCACAAGATTCCTGTCTGTTTGCACACGTGCATACATAGTATTGTGTGTGAAGATTCAGTCATAGGTAGTAACGATCTATGGGAAACTTGTTTTTTCAATGTATTTGTTAGAAAGAAAGAAAAAAAAGTGAAAATGAAAAATTAATAAGATAATATTACAATACTGTAGCAATCACCAAGACAAAAATTACAATGAGCAAAAAAAGAAAAAGAAAAATTTGAGAAAAATGGTTCTGGCGGGATTCGTTGGTTCAAAAAAATTATAAAGTCCATCGCCTTATTTACTGGGCTATGTCAATCGTTATTGGTGCTTGGGCTTTTATTTAATATATACTGTGAAATAGGGCCAACAAATTGTGCAACAATTGGTTGAAATTTCAAACAATTTAAATTGACATCAAACATAATATCCATATGACGATTTTTGCCTGTTTTAACCTGGGTCACAAGTCTGTTTGAACAATTAACTCCCTGCTCTGAATATTTTAAATTTTGATTCAATTTTTAGCCCTTCTGCAGACCACCAACCTGTCTGTTTTCACAGCTGCATTGTAGGATAATGAAGTATGTTGTAAATGCCTGTGATGTGATGTTGACACTAAATGTGGTAAATGTGGTGATTCTACAGGTTAAGAAATCCACTGTAGAAAGAAGTAAAAGATTTTCTGTAGCTTCCATCAATGTTTTCATTTGACACATCCTCCATGGTCCAATTTTACAATAATAGTCCCATTTAGAATCTTTAAAAAAGCCATGATAATGAATGGCAAAAACACCTATTAAAATCAGTACAGAAAATATAAAGTGTGAATGTGACTAATTTGATTGTTATTCTATAGTACATGTCAGGTAGCTCAGTTGGTAGAGCGCACGACTGATGTGCTGGAGATACCCCCCAGTTCAAGGTCTAACCAGTTTTCCCACGGCTTTGCAGGCAGATACGCCGATCATCAAAGTGGAAGTATGCCATTTGCAGCTCTTGCTCCTCATTCAGCTGTTAAGAGAAGTGGTAATGGTTGTCCTTCGTAGGGGATGTTAAGATCGGTCCCGATGATAGGACATTCACACCCTACCTCGTTTTGTGAACACTTCTCGAAAAGAGTAGGGTGAAAACCTGGTGTTCATCCACTTCCGTCTCGGTCATACCAGACTGGCATCTGCTATGCAGGCTATAGCTTGGCATCTATGCTCCATATAGGAGTCTTGCCAAGTTCCTGTAAGAGAGAGTCATGTACAAAACAAAGCATACATGTCTACAAACTTACTGACTGAGGCAAAAGGTGGGAAAAATCTAGAAAAAAAGTATCATTGCTTTGTGAATATAAACAAGGTTTGTTTAAGGTTTGCAGTATTACAATGGAATGGAATATTTTCCTCAAATAAATTAAACTTTTTAAATAGATTTTAAATCTTCATAGATTAAAAGCATTTTGCAGATTTGCCATTTTCAGAAAAATATTTGGAACCAAATGTCAAATGATTTTGTTGAAACAGGCCTAACGTCCTTAAGCCCTTCATTTAGTAGCTTGGGTGATATTTTGATATATTTCGATATTGACCCATATCGATATGGCCGATATTAACTTCAAGGGTCATAACGATATGATGTTCTTCAATGGTACACATGTCAGCATGCAGTACATCAGGACAACCAGGGAGGTGGCAGAGAACACAACACAATGGAAGGCACCGTAGACAGCAGCCAGTTATTTATTTCAAAATTGCGAAAAAGTTCATTTCCTATTTCTGAAAAGAACTGGTTATCACAAACTGAATACTGCTTAAGTACAGTATAGTGTTATTTTGCATATTGATATTTTGATAATAGCAATATTGTTCAGGTGATATACCAAGCTTACCTTTCAACTCTCAATTGTGTCCAAAATGCTAGTGTAATTTTAGGGAACTTATTAGAAAGAAGTTTTTTTAATAAAATACTCATTATTTTATACTGTTAATATGTTTTTTCCTAAAAGCTAAGACTTGTGTCTTTTAATTGATATACTGTACACAATTTTCCAGTGAAACATGCAAATATTATACAAATCATGTCACTAATTTGCATAGCTGGTATCAAAAAATGCTATCTTTAGGACGTTTTGCTTTTTGTGACTAATGACAATGTTGTTTTTTATATAATATTTGAATTGTGAATATTTCCTTTCATTTCATAACATGTTTAAATTTTTTGGAGCAGGGAATGTACAAATTGTAACTTTCATACTTTTTCCCCTTTGTTGACCTGTGCATTTTTCAAACGATACACAAAGCACACACTGTACAGTACATATGAAGAGGCCTACAGCACTGTATACAACACAAACTACAACCCAAAACAACATCACGGTATGCCTACCCAGAAATGTTAAGTAGTACGCTGTCCAGCCTACCTGTTCTCTTGCTCCTTGTGCTTGTTCACAGTTTGACGAGTGGTGTCCTTACCTTCCAAAAGATACTTCCTAATGATTATTTTGTTCTTTTCTCATAAAATTTGGCATGAAAAACATGCAGTTCTGCCATTAAGTTTATCGCGATCTTCAGGGTGTGTCTAGCTTTTTAGGGGGCTTAAGTTTGAGGGCATTGAGGGGGATTAGGAAGGACAGAGGCATAGGAAAATAGGGTCCTGATATTATCAGAACCACCTCTCCTGTTTTTGATCTGTTTTAGATTGCCCTAAATTTGAAGATTTTTGATAAAAGCCTGGAGATTATTATTTTTTTTATCCAAAAGCAGGGACAGATCCAGGAAGATTTTGGAATCCAAGGGGCTGAAAAATGGAGTGTTTGTTTGGGCAAACTCCCAAGGCGGGGAATTGGATCCGCCCTTGAAAAGTGAAGATTTTGGGGCTTAATGGATTATTGTTTGGGCAAAGTTTAAGAGATTTGATCCAAACTTGACAATAATTCAGTTGATGCATTGCAAAAATCTTCTGTTTTCTACACATAATTCATTTGATATTTTAGTTAATTATATTAATGGCTTTGACAATTCTTTTTTTAAAGCCTTCTAATAGCCCCCCTTAGACATGCCACTGGGGATCTGCAGATTTTGATGATTGGTTCGTGGCAAAGAATAGGGGGCTATTTGTTTGTTACATTGTATCAATTGAAACATTATTCCAATTGCTAAATGGGAATAAAAATGGTTTCCCATTTGGATAATTGCCTGCATATTTATTAATTAAAAAAAAAAAAAAGTTGCCAAAATGCACCAAAAATCATCAAATTTGACATATTACCCAAAATTTAATAAATAAGGCTGGGGTATGAGAAAATTTGATTAAATTGAGCTAGAAAATTTGTCAAATAAATAATGGTGAATGAAAATGAAATAAAAATTCTTTTGCATGCATTGTTTTAATGTTTTTGAAAATAATTTTGATATTTTTTTCTTCTAATTTTGCATATTTACCATCAATTTTAACAATTTTTTTTAATATAACTCCCCACAAAAACCAGTAATTTGAAAGATCTAATATAGTACTACATCATGTAAGATTTGCCTCCTTACATCAGCTATGTTCAGTTTTTCCACATTTAGAAAATCGAACATCTCAAGGCCCCCAAAAATGTACGCATCACTGCCCCCACACACCATGCAGTACATATAGTGTACTAACAGTACATATAGTGTACTGTATGTATGGAGTTTATTTCGAGAATGGTTTCAGTGGACACAGTGTGTTCATTATTAAAAAAATATTGAGTGAGGGCGCTACGAGTAGCAATGTTGTACATGTTGGGGCACAATATTGGCATGTACATCCCTCTAGGATTTCGGTATGGTCCTGTTTTTGTTTTTTCTGAAATTGGTACTTCCAAATCGGTCTTGATGCATGTTTTAATGGTTAAATTATAAGCAATTTGCTTACACTTTTGTATAATATTGTATTTCCATATAGCAGTGATTGCATGTCATATCCCTTGTACAAAATCTAACATTGATACTTATTATCAGTTCACTAGCACTATTGAACATTATACACTTATCTCTCTTCTGGGAGTTCTGTATTTGTTCACAATATTCATATATTTAAGAGCATGGAAGTTTTACGTGACCTTGGAAAAGGAATATTGCTGAAATATATTCATGACATTATATTTGGAAAAATGTGCAAGTTTTTCAACCTTTTTGTTGACAGTGTTTGTGTAGAATGGAAGCTGCAGGAGTTTTTATATTAGCAGATGAGGAGGAACGGATGATTGCACTGTGTGGATAACGATAATTATGACCTTTTCTACAATTGAATGTTTAATTGCATTGCTGAAATTGACAAAACTCTGCAACAAGTAATTAATGCTTGTGCATTAACTGACAAATCTTGACTGTTATTGATCTAAATTATGTTCATTTGAACACACATGTAAGAGGTTCGTATTCAGAATGTTTAGCAAGAAAAATCAGATTTTTATTAACTTTGTGAAAAATTAGGCCTATTTTGAGGACTTATATTATTTTATGTTCTTAAAGCTCTCAGGAAGGAAGTAGAGGTGGATATCTGATTAGATCTGATTTCTGATAAGAATATAAAATGTGTGTTTGTTTAACTTCATGTCAAATTTCTGATTTTGATACAATCTGACAAAAATGAACTCTTTCAAAATAAAGCAGGATAATAAGAAGATTTTTTTTCCTTCTTCCAATCAGTGAGATTTCATCTTATGATGTTTGTTAATTTGATTCTTGTAGAATTTGATGTAAGTGTTTCTGGTGCATTCTGGGAATAAGATAAATAGAATAAAGGACAAGTGTGTCAAAAAAAGACTTTTATTTTTATTATACCTATACAGAAGTACATAAAAGGATTAAGTGAGATCATAATTTTGTCAAACTTATCTTGTGGCCAGGAGATAAATATGTCTACGAGATATCTTTTTCCTACAAGATTTTCTTGTTCCTACGAGATATTATTATATCTTGTTCCCACAAGAAAATTACATAAAGATTTAGAACTGTCCATCAAGTCATACGGTACATCACAAATTGTTCAAACATTAACTAAAAGTTATAGTAAAATAAATAATAGCTGATCTGCTCAGATTTTAATAGTCTTCTAAGCAATATAGAAATATTTAACATGTGAGCAGATTATGTAACATTATTTTCTCTGAAGTTTTAGAAAGTAAAAATAAACCAATATATTTTGTAAAAAGTTACTGAACTGTTGAAAAGTAAAGTGAGTCTTTGTAAGTGCTGAAAATCAGTCATTTTTAGGCAGATATTTGAAAAGGTTTGAACTTACCTGTTCAGGTAATAAGTTAAACTAAGAAAATTGGTCCAGAATGTTCCACTCAGGCTCTCACTTCGATGATTCATGGTCACATTGACTGAATTACCCAACACATGCGTGATGAACGTAATAGTCACGCGATAATGTCATTCTGCAAATCATATTTTCTTGCGTTCATCATATCATGGAGTTAATTGTAACTCCATGATCAATTATAACGTTAGTGATATTAACAATGTGTCGTGAGTCAGTTTTTTTAAAAAGTATCGTGATACTATGATATTTCGCGATACTTTTCTCCACGATAATCGATATGTAATAGAGCCATGTTATGACAGCACTACTATGATTATGAGTTTGGAAGATTGTCATGCCTTCGTAGAAGAAAAAGGGTTCAGTTTCAACAGTTTATTCACATTTGCCTCACCTGTCACCCTTAGTGCCCTCCCCCCACCCCATGAATACAAAATAGCTAATTGCAAATGTTGTCATATCAAAGGCAGATATTCTATGCATAATAAATCTGATTCCCTTCAATCAGTAAACTACACATTTGTACAGCTTTAACAGTTCAAGTGGATAGGGCACTGAACTGTCAAAAGGTCTCTTATGTATCACCACTATTGTTTGAATGGCCTCACCACTTGTTTGCAGCGCTAGTGTACCCTCTAGTTACCCCCAAGTTTTCATTTCTAAAATACATACATACAGAACGATGCACTTGGCAATCACTGTCATGATTTTCTTTGAAACACAGTGAACAACAACTGCTGCGATTTAGCGGAAAAAATTCTAAATTTGGATATTATAATTTTTTCCTTGCGTCATAGGCAATTTATTTCATCGGGGTGTTGAAGTTTGTGTTAGGCATAAGTTACAGCTGATTTCTTCTTCAATATACTTCTGTTCCATCTTAGCACAAACATTTATTTCCCTCCAATTGTTCGACATGATTATTCATGGGACACTGACAGATTTAGATCACTTTTTAGGTCTGTAAGGCAATGTACTACGTATAATTGAGAAAAAGCAGGAAGAATAAATAACATTGAATTTCAATTTTGATCCAAAAAAAAATGAGCGGGTGAAATATTTTGTAATGCTATAATTTGCGGTTAACATATATTTTTTGTGACTGAACTGGTATGCTGAAAAAAAAAAAAAAAAAATAAAGAAATAAAATGAACAGATCAAACTTTGGGGCATTGGTTGTATCATGAAGGAAACTTGAGGTTAATTGAAGCAAAATATGGTTTTACCAAATCACAGCCTGGCCCCTACTTAGATTTTTCAGAGGGGTTCCACCCTGCCTTTAGTTCCTTCCACCCCCACCCCAATTTGATTTGATTTGAATTATTTTTATCTTCAGATCAGTTTACAACAACATATACATAAATCATAGCAAGAAGTTTGGACAATGGAGTATTAAAAAACATTTTGTAAAAAAACAGGAGTATAGAACACATGCTTAATAGCTATAAGCATGTGATGTGGTAACTAAGTGAAAGAAGATAAAGGACCAGAAATAAGTAATCTTTACTAGCCTGGCCCTTAAAAATTATTAATAATATTGATTAGAAATGATGCAACCCTAACTCCACCCCCCCTACCTCCTCCCCGTACACCCTAATACGACAACCGACGAACAATTCCACGTACACTTTCCATGGTGCTTAAGCTCCCCAAAAGGAAAGAAATACAAACATTAAATTACATATAAAGAAACAGATAGTATATATGCAAAGGATATAAATCTGATTCTAATTGGGCATATTATTTAGCAGATAGGTTTTAAGTTTCTTTTTAAATGTGTACAACGATTATGAATTTCTAATGGTAATGGGTAGGAAATTTCAGACTTTAACACCTGTACATCGCACTTGTGACTGCACAATATGTGTTCGTGGTAGAGGAGTATGCATTTGGTTTTTAGATCGAGTATTATGTGAATGGAAGGCAGTATTGAATTTAAAAAAGAATCAAAAAGCTTAGGGAGGAGGCCATGATAAAACCGAAATAGGAATATCCCTAATTGGTAGGAGAAAAGGTCAAATAACTTAAGAATGTCTAATTCTTTGAAAAGAGGTGCAGTATAAGTCCGATAAGGTAATTTGCATATGTTCCTAAGGGCTTGCTTTTTGAGTTTGAATAAGTTGTTAAGTAAAGTGGTATGCGTGTTTCCCCACACGATAAAATTATAATTTAGGTGAAGAAGAATAAGGGAATTGTAAAGAGTCAAAAGGGTACTTTTGGGTAGGAAATGTTTTAGACGGTTGAGAATTCCACACGTTGTGGCTACCCTTTTACATATACACGATATATGCTTCTTTCAATCAAGTTTACAATCAATATAGGTGCCTAAAAACTTAGTATAAGATGATGCAACAATGGGGATTCCTTCTAAATTTAATGTATAATCGGTTGGACTCAAAAAGTTTGTTATCAAATGATAAAAACATAGTTTTGAAAATATTTAATGTTAACTTATTTGAATTTAACCAATTAGAAATAGGGGAGAACTCTCATGTGCAAGACAGCCTCCACAGAAGGACCTTGCAATAATGCAGTTGTGTCATTAGCAAATAACAGGAAATTCATCTTAGACGTAGACATATAAATATCATTTGTGTATATAAGAAATAATAAGGGTCCTAAAATAGAACCTTGAGGAACACCCATATTACAAAAAAGATTAAATGACTTGACACCATTATAATAAACAAAATGAGACCAATTACTAAGATAACTTTTAAACCAGTTATGAGCTGTTCCTTTGATACTGTAAATGAATAGTTTATTTGATAAAATATAATGATCAATAGTATCAAAAGCTTTAGCAAGATAAAGAAATATTTCCTTCCAGCCCGCCCCTATTTTCTTCCACCTGCCCCTATTTTCTTTCACCCGCCCCTATTTTCTTTCACCCCGCCCCTATTTTCTTCCACCTCGCCCATATTTCATTCCACCTACCCCTATTTTCTTCCACCTGCCCCTATTTCCTTCCACCTGCCCCTATTTCCTTCCACCTGCCCCTATTTTCTTCTACCTTACCCTATATTCTTTACCCTGCTCCTATTTCTTCCAAAGGCTACTTGAAGCAAAAAGTGGTTTTACCAAATCACAGCCAGGCCCCTAGTTTGGTTTTTCAGAGGGTTGTTCCATCCTATACAATATAATACAATTAGAAGAATTGTCTTGTGTTTTGGGACACTTTCAAATTATGCTTCAGACAGCTGTTATTTAAGATATCTTACTTTAAAGCATGCAGTTGCAAAATATATACCTGGAAAAATTAATATGCTTCTGGCTTTCGCAAATGCAGGAAAACCGGGATTTCAAGTAAAATTTTTTTCTTCATGAAAACAAAATTAAAGATTTTATGAGTAAGCAACAGTATATATGGATAGTGTGATGAATAGTACATTACATTGCAAAAGAGGGAAGCATATAAAGACATCTTTACTACATTAATATTATTTCGTTTATTAAATTTTATGGGACAATTTTCAAGACCGTCATTCCGAACTGTGGGTGAATTTATGATTAATTCCAACTCTCCAATAACATATACCCTCCAACCCTCTCCATGCTTGTTTGATGGAGTATGTAGATATAGAACATTGCATATGTGCTAATTCATGGACAAGCAAAGTATGTATTCTTTCATTTCTGCAATGTTTTCAAGCAATCATTCAGTCGACCATGGTATCTCTCACTGCTTCAGCTATTTGCTGTCCCAGACATGGCATGATCGGCAGCCATGGTCCACTAGTTTTCGGTCATTAGTATCTCTCACTGGTTCAGCTATTTGCTGTCCCAGACATGGCATGATCGGCAGCCATGGTCCACTAGTTTTCGGTCATTAGTATCTCTCACTGGATCAGCTATTTGCTGTCTCAGACATGGCATGATAGGCAGCCATGGTCTACTAGTTTTCGGTCATTAGCACCTTCACTAAATGTATTGACTTGGTTCGATTATGCATGTGTCTAATTTACATTTTCATACCTATGCAATCAATTACACAATTTTATGTCAAATACTGCAACAATTATTTAGAGAAATTAATAACAAATACACAGGTACTACTGTACAAATAAAAGATGGTTGGAACCAAAGTCTAAAGAATAGCATACCCATGCTTTCTTATATGGATTATTTATGTTAAATGTTGAAATCAAATTTTGTTAGAAAGGTTCTTTAATGCAGAAATAGAGATTTCATATGCATCAGAGAAGGCTTTAAATTTTGAACAGAGTAGTCTTTAAATTACTTTAAAAGCACATGTAGTTTCCGAATTATCAGCTGATCAAAATTTCAATCATTCTTAATGTATGCAAAAGTTGTGATGTATGAAAGAGGGGACAGCTTAAACTTTTAATATAATTCTTAAAGGAGTATTCCCATCTTTTTAAAGGAATATTCCCATGTTTTTAAAGGAATATTCCCATGTTTTCAAAGGAATATTCCCATTTTTAAAAGGAATATTCCCATGCTTTTCAAGGAATCATATTCTCATGTTTTTAAAGGAATATTCCCATGTTTTTCAAGAAATATTCCCATGTTTTTAAAGGAATATTCCATGTTTTTAATGGAATATTTCATGTTTTTTGTTGTTGTAACCTTTCATAAGAAAGAAAAAAAATTAAGAAACAATTTAGTACAAAAATTATTTTCATATGTTGTTCCTACCAGGAGATATTCAAATTTTAAGGTTCACAAAAAATGGCAATAAACAAATTGGAAAAGGCTCAGTATGACATCATAGCAACACATTCTCCCACAAAGTTGATGTATTTCATTAAAATCTTTCATCCTTTTTTATGAGTAAAACCTGCTAGAAAAATAAATTGATGTAAATTAAGTATATATACATTGCCAAATATACCCACTTCAATAACTTTAGGAAAATTGTTTCTAATCGTACAGAAACAAGCAATTCACATTCAAAAAAATACATACACAATTGCAATGGAATTGTCTCTATGGCATCATCAAACATAAATTCATCCTACTGTACAAAAACTTTAAAATGCAATTAGAAAATCTTTAAAAATTCATATCTCAAACTGATTTTTGTACCAAATTGGCTCTCAAATATGCTCTTTCAAATAAGATTTTACAAAAACCATGGGAATATTACAAAAACCATGGGAATTTTAAAAAACTATGGAAATATTACAAAAGCCATGGAGTATTACAAAAATCATAGGAATATTACAAAAACTATGAATATATTACAAAAAACCATGCGAATATTACAAAAACCATGGGAATATTAATAAAAACCATGGGAATATTACAAAAACCATGAGGATATTAATAAGAAATATGGGAATATTACAAAAAAACCATGGTAATACAAAAAACCATGGGAATATTACAAAACCATGGGAATATTACAAAAAAACATGGGATTATTACAAAAAAAACTATGGGAATATTACAAAAAAAACATGGGAATATTACACAAAACCAACATATGGTTGGATTAATGTGGGACATACATGTAAGACAGAGTCCATGTGGGACATAGGATTGGATGCCATGTGAGTCATAGGGAGGGATGCCATGTGGGACATATGGTGGAATGCCATGTGGGACATATGGTGAAATGCCATGTGAGACATTTTGTATGGTGGAATGCCATGTGGGAGATATGGTGGTATGCTATGTGGGACATGGGATGAGAGTCATGTGGGACATGGGGTGGGATGTCATTTGGCACATGGGATAGGATGCCATATAAGACATATAGTGGAATGCCATGTGGGACATATGGTGGAATGCCATGTGGGACATATGGTGGAATGCCATGTGGGACATGGTGGAATGCCATGTGGGACATGGGATGGGATGCCATGTGGGACATAGGGTGGGATGCCATGTGGAAGATATGGTGGAATGCCATGTGGGACAAGGGATGAGATGGTGGGACATGGGATGCCATGTGGGACAAGGGATGAGATGGTGGGACATGGGATGCCATGTGGGACAAGGGATGAGATGGTGGGACATGGGATGCCATGTGGGACATGGGATGCCATGCGGGACATGGGATGCCATGCAGGACATGGGATGCCATGCGGGACATGGGATGCCATGCGGACATGGGCTGCCATGTGGGATATGGGCTGCCATGTGGGATATGAGCTGCCATGTGGGACATGGGATGCCATGTGGGATGTGGGATGCCATGTGGGACATGGGATGCCATGTGGGACATGGGATGCCATGTGGGACATGGGATGCCAGGTGGGACATGGGGTGCCATGTGGGACATGGGATGCTATGTGGGACATGGGATGCCATGTGGGACATGGGATGCCATGTGGGACATGGGATGCCATGTGGGACATGGAATGCCATGTGGGACATGGAATGCCATGTGGGACATGGAATGCCATGTGGGACTTAGTATGCCATGTGGGACTTAGTGTGATATGCTATTTTTATAATTGGCCGGGTGATATGATATGGGTGTCAATTTGCATGGGAATGCAAACCATAACGGTATTTACTGTTCTACTTTTTAGCTATGCAGTGAATCATATTTAGCATGCAAGAATTGGACCTTGAAAATAATTCAACAGCAGTTCATTAAGTTATTTCCAGAAGTTAAAATTGAAAGTTTTACAGACAGAAAGAAAAACAGTTTGTCTCCTTTCATCAGTAACTGTATTTACTTGCATTGAAATCATTCAAAATTTGATTTCATTTCAACCCCCAAATGCTTACTTACTTAGTTTCCTGTTTGCTTCTTATCCCATGTTTGTTGACTAAAGTTTCTTGTGGAATTTGTTGGGACAAGTGCTCAAGTCCACCCACTTTGTTTGCATATTGTGTTTGAATTGTGCTAATACTTGTAATTCCTAAACTAGGTACAGTCTGATTGCTAACCAGATGAGATTGTCAAATGTCAAGCGTCACACATAAACGTGATACTGTACTTGGGTAAAGTTTTGTCTTCTCATTTAAATATTTTCATGATATTTGAATGTCAATTTCACCTGCTTTGTAAATTACTGTAATAGAAAACTCTTGTTTGAAATAGCTGTTTGATTACTTTGACGAATTGAGAAATTTGCATATGTTGTTGCAATTGGACTTTGAATACATTTACGGTTTTCATAATAGCAAGTAATTATACACTGAGATACATATGAAACCCCAATTCTTCAAATAAAACCACATGTTGAAGAATTACGTTATTTTGTCATATATGCCATTTTCACCGTCATAATCGAATTTGCTGCAAATGGAAACACATGTGCAGCAAAAACAATGAAATGTGCATCAAAAAGAATTAAATGTGCAGCAAAAAGAATCAAATATACAGCAAAAAGAATTAAATACAGCAAAAACAATGAAATGTCTGCAAAAACAATGAAATGTGCAGCAAAAAGTATAGCAAAAAGAATCAAATGTTCAGCAATAAGAATTAAATACAGCAACAAGAATCCAATACAGCAAACATAATTAAATGTTCAGCAAAAAGATTTTAATACAGCAAACATAATTAAATGTTCCAGCAAAATGAATTAAGTACAACAAAAAGAAATAAATGCAGCATCAAGAATCAAATGTGCACCAACACAATTTAAATACAGCAAATTGAATCAAATATGTGCAGCAAATACAATTAATTACAGCGAAAAGAATTACATACAGTAAACAGAATTAAATGTGCAGCAAAAATAATTAAATACAACAAACAGAATTAAATGTGCAGCAAAATGAGTTAAATACAACAAAAAGAAATAAATGTGCAGCAAAAAGAATTAAGTACAGCAATAAAATCAAATGTGAAGCAAAAAGAATTAAATACAGCAAAAAAAAATCAAATGCGCAGCAAAAATAATTAAATACGACAAAAAGAATTAAATGTGCAGCAAACAGAAATGAATACAGCAAGCAGAATTAAATGTGCGGCCAAATGAATTAAATACAACAAAAAGAAATGAATGTGCAGCAAAAAGAATTAAGTACATCAATACAATCAAATTTTGCAGCAAAAAGAATTAAATAAAGCAAAAAATCTAATGTGCAGCAAAAATGATTAAATACAACAAAAAGAAATAAATGTGCAGCAAACAGAATTAAATACAGTAAACAAATCAAATGTGCAACAAAAAGAATCAAAAGAGCAGCAAAAATGATTAAATGTGTAGCAAAATAATTGAATATAGCAAACTGAACCAAATGTGCAATAAAAAAGAATCAATTGTGCAACTATAGCAAAAATGATTTAGAAATTGCAGCAGTATTGATCAAAAAAGCAGAAGAGATGTATCAAGTGATATTTTGTTATAAATCTCTCTATTGACATGACAGTTATGAGGTAGACACCAGTGTTCACACTAATGAATTAGTTCAGGGGTCAAACATGTTTATCTGATATGAAACAGGACTTCAAAAGAAACAAAATGGTGAAGAAAGCACTCAAAAATCTTATTCCGTTCAGGAGATATTTAAGTTTAAAGTTTGGTATCATTTGTGTAGAAATGACTAAAATCAGACTAGTTGTGATGTCATAGCCTCAGATTTCTCAGTCTTTATGTATTCTACCATATTTTGTCTTGCGATTGTGTGGCTTAAAAACCATGGGATATGTCAAAAAAGTAGTAAAACTGAATCTAGGAAGGGTATTTATAATAAACCACCTGAAGAAAGTTTGAAGAAAATTAATTTAAATAATGAAAGAATTAAATAAAACTTTCTTTAAAATACATAAAGACTCTGAGGAATCTAAGGCTGTGACATCACAACTAGTCTTGATTTCAGTCATTTGTACAGAAATGATACCAAACTTTAAACTTGACTGTTTCCTTGACGGAATATGATTTTGTAATGCTTTCTTCACCATTATGTTCCTATTGAAGTTCTCTTCATATAAGATTTACATGCTTGACCCCTAAACTAATCCATAAGTTTCAAAAATTTGGAGGGGGATGGGATTTTCCCCCGTTGTGTAATTTGTTTCCAATCCAATTTTTTTGCCAGAATTTTCCTCCTTTTAATTATTTTTGATTGGGGATTTGATAATATGTGCGGGAATTCCGCAATCCCGCACCTTAATGTGAATACTGGTAGGCACACCATACCACAAACACAGTATTATACTATCTGTCACCTATAGTTGTAATATAATTATTTGTAGAATTATTTTTCTTAATTCATATTTCTCTTTTTGACCATAACAAAAAGCAACATGGCAATCTTTGAAAAATATCAAGAAGAACAGATTTTGAAATATGATTCTGTGTTTTAAATGCAGCACTATGACAACCGCTTGCGTAAATGTTTCTTTGAAAGCACTTTGAGAATTTTGATACAAGCAATTATAAGCGCTCAAGGGCATATGCTATAAACTTTGTGAATATGCTGGTCTGAAAATATCTTGTGTATGCTAATTGCAGGTAATTGAAGATCAGTATATAACTGTTAGCAGGGAGCTGTTCTTTTCAGATTCCTTTAAAAAGGTGAATGTTTTGAGTAAATTAGTGAAGGGTCTTTCAACGTCACTTTTTCAAAATTAATGTTGTCAAGGTACTTTGTAGCCCATATACACTAATCCCCTCCCTCGCTAATTTTCACCTCTTATTTTATAAATAACATTATGAATACAAATCCCTTGGATCCATCCACTTTTTTGGATGGTGGCCAAACCACTAATATGTACCCACTAAACTAGTCATGCTGATTCCATTAGGTAGGATGGAAGGAACTGAACTTTAATTATCTTTAGTAGTCATGGTCTAATTTGCTTATGTTGGGGTGATAGAGGAATTTTCAGAAGGAATCAAAAGTATTTAAAGTATTAAATTCATATTCTTTTCATAATTAAGAATATTAAGTACAATTTTAAGTACAAGATCAATTGTACCTGCTGGTTGCCACAAATATTTGACTATAGTATTAAATAAGCATTTATGAAAAACAGGTATATAAACATAACATGCATATATGTAGAAATTGTTTTTTCGTCTTATCTTTCTGTTCAATTGCAAATTAAAGAGCAAAAGTAAATTTCAAAAATAAATATGCACATTTGATGCACTTTTCTCTCATGAATGTGTGTGTGGTTTGTGTTATACACCAGGTTACAGCGGTCCAAATAATCTATTGCTGTAATATGTAATAGAAGTTATATGCTGTCGTCATTCTTATACCTATTCCTTACCTCACCTAGTCTCTGCAGGCCTCCTGGCCTATAAGGCTGCAGTGCACTTCTCCACTTGACTCTGCTATTTGCAACTTGTCTGGCTTCTGTCCACGAGCTCCATTCCATCACTTACCTTTCCTTCTCGACTGTGCTTCTCCAGGTCGTTCTAGGACGACCCAACTTTCTTCCTCCCCTCTTGTTTCCATGTCATAGCTGTCACACAGTGATTGATAGTGCTCATGCGCATCACATGACCAATCCACCTCTACCCTTTTTTTACTTCAGTGTTGATTTTGTCATGTTTAGTGATTTCAGTATTTCATCGTTAGATATTACATATGGCCATCTGATCTTCATAATTCTCCTGTAACATTTGAACATAAATGTATCCATATTTGTATTATCTGCTACATTAACTCTCCATGTCTCGCAACCATACAAGAGTACAGACTTAACAAGAGAGTTAAACAGTTGTATTTTTGTATATATTGAGAATGTGCTTGAGTTCCATATCTATTTAATTCTATAAATGTTACTCTTGCTTCAGAGATTCTGTTTTGAATATCTTCCTCACCACAACTTGTAAGCGTACTGTTGCACCAAGGTATCTACACTTGTTTTCTTCATTTCTTTGTTGGTTATCGATATAAACTTTGTTTGCACTGTCTTATCCTTATTAATTCTTACCCAGTTTGTGCAGCATACTGATTAAGCCTGGTCACTTTGGTTTGCATGTGTTGATATTTAGATGGAAGTAGAGCGACATCAATATTAAAATCTAAGTCCTCAAGGGTTGACATGAACTTCCATCTTATTCCATTCCTGTTATTATCAGTCGTTTTCCTCATCATCCAGTCTACCGCCATCAGAGTAAGGAACCCTGACATTACATCACCTTGCTTTACACCACTTTTGACTTGAAACCATTCAGATTCCACACCATCATCTATAACTGCACATTCACTGACTTCATATAACGCTTCAATCAAACATATTATCTTTTGTGGATACTATGGCTGCCATTATTTCCTGAGGCTTTCTCTGTGCACTGAGTCAAACGCCTTCTCATAGTCAACAAAGGCGATATATATGGTTGACTGCCATTCAGCCTCCAGTTCTATAATGTTGCGTAGGATGAAAATTTGCTCGGTGGTACTTCTTCCTCTTCTAAATTCAGCCTGTTCATCTCTCATCTTACTGTCAACACCGTTTCTAATTCTGTCCATTAAAACTCTTCCAAATACTTTTCTTGGTGTGGATGCTAAGGTTATTACAAGCCAGATATTGCATACAGTAGTATTGCCTTTCTCAGGTATTTTTGTTATCAGTCCTTGCTTCCATGATTTGGGTATAACTTTCTTTTTCCATACAATTCTGAACAGCTCTTCAAGCCATAATACTGATGTGCATATATCAGCTTTTAACAACTCGTATATTCCGTTATCAGCTGTAATTCCCAGGGCGACAGGATGGTCATGTTCTCCCCACTTACAAATTCAGTACCTTGTGGGGAAAATTTGTTCGCGCCATTTTCGTAGTACAGGTGTCTTTTTTAATATTTAGAAGAAAAAAAAAAATGTACTAACTTTTGTAATTGTCTTTTTTTCATCATTTTCATAGTGCAGGTCCCAAAAAATGAGGTTTTACTGTGTTAAATTTGTACTGTTGGTCCATTTTTACAATAGCTTTGTTGAATACTCATACTGCAGGTATCAAAATTGTATATTTTCATACTGCAATTACCAAAAATGTCATACTGCGGGCATGTTTTTTGGTTGTTGGTCTGCACATCCCTACCACTTTGAGTATTTCCCCCCAGGAAAACTTGCCTCTTGTCCCCCACTTTTTGGATAAGAGGACATGTCCTCCCCCATTCCACTTTCCAGGTGACAATTATGGCCCTGCCCCTTATTAAGTAGATTAGAACATGTCTATACCTTAAGGTGGAGAACTCTACTGTACCAAATAATCCTGGTCAAAAGTTTGTATATTCTCGTAAGCTCTTAACTTCTGACATATACTTGTAATTAAATGTATATGTTTGTTTCTGATCTGCCTTTAGTGGGTACCTATGTTGATTTAACCCATTCTTCCTGCCATCCAGTTTTAATTAATTTTTGATTAGATTTGTTAGGGCTGATTACTGATGACCATGTGACCAACAATGCTGGTAAAGTTTCATAAGTTGTGACTAGTGCTGACAAGCTGCTTTCATGAATGATTATACAAGTGGCCAAGTGCTTGTGTATGGAGTTATCTGAAGCAGGGGATGTACAAGTGACCAAGTGTTTGTGTATGGAGTTGTCTGAAACAGGGGATGTACAAGTGGCCAAGTGTTTGTGTATGGAGTTGTCTGAAGCAAGGGATGTACAAGTGGCCAAGTGCTTGTGTATGGAGTTATCTGAAGCAGGGGATGTACAAGTGACCAAGTGTTTGTGTATGGAGTTGTCTGAAACAGGGGATGTACAAGTAGCCAAGTGCTTGTGTATGGAGTTGTCTGAAGCAGGGGATGTACAAGTGGCCAAGTGTTTGTGTATGGAGTTGTCTGAAGCAGGGGATGTACAAGTGGCCAAGTGCTTGTGTATGGAGTTGTCTGAAGCAAGGGATGTACAAGTGGCCAAGTGCTTGTGTATGGAGTTGTCTGAAGCAGGGGATGTACAAGTGGCCAAGTGTTTGTGTATGGAGTTGTCTGAAGCAGGGGATGTACAAGTGGCCAAGTGCTTGTGTATGGAGTTGTCTGAAGCAGGGGATGTACAAGTGGCCAAGTGCTTGTGTATGGAGTTGTCTGAAGCAGGGGATGTACAAGTGACCAAGTGTTTGTGTATGGAGTTGTCTGAAGCAAGGGATGTACAAGTGGCCAAGTGTTTGTGTATGGAGTTGTCTGAAGCAGGGGATGTACAAGTGGCCAAGTGCTTGTGTATGGAGTTATCTGAAGCAGGGGATGTACAAGTGGCCAAGTGCTTGTGTATGGAGTTGTCTGAAGCAAGGGATGTACAAGTGGCCAAGTGTTTGAAGCCAACGAACCCCCCTTTCTACTTAGATGTAAAAAGCTTAGCCTCTCCTATGCTTTTAGAGTCCTCACCAACACCCAGAACCCTGTTTACAACCTCATCAGGTACCCCAATTTCTCCTCCCTCTTTGATAGGACTAAAACCCTATCGCCCCCCTTCAGCTTACGCATTAAATCAGACCTCTTTCAACTTGGCATCAACCCCGCCACTTTCGGCACCTACTCCTGGCCCACTTTTCCGCCTTGGGCCACCCCCCTTCCTTCTGTCCACCTAGACCTCTCCACTTATAACAAAACTCAAACTCACCCTAACCTCTTCATCAATCTCCACAACCAAATCAAAGACCAACTCTCAAATTACACCTCCATCTATACTGATGGCTCCAAGGAAGGCAACAAGACAGCTGCTGCTGCCATCATCCAAGACATCACCCTCAGTAGCAGACTTCCTGACCACTCATCCATCTTTTCAGCCGAGGCTAAGGCCATTCTCCTCGCCCTCAACTTTATTGAGTACTCTCCTCTTAGTCACTTTGCCATTTTCTCTGACTCAAAGGCTGTTCTTACTTCATTACTCAATCTTAAATGGGATAACCTCACCTGCCACCTCCTCCTCCGGAAACTCTTTTCTCCCACCCTCTGCAGGAAAAGTGTTCTTTTCTTCTGGATACCCAGCCATGTTGGCATCCCTGGCAATGACAGGGCTGATACAGCCGCTAAGCTTGCCCTTAACCTCCTCCCTTCCCCTTTTCCCAAAACCCTCTCTGACATCAAACCGCTTATCGCTTCTCTTGTTCGTGACCGCTGGCAAACCTTATGGAACTTCCAAATTGATAACAAACTCCATGTTATCCAGCCCACAATCCCGATCAAATCCACCATCAACAACCTTTCTCGTATCGACAACGTTCATATTACCCGTCTTAGAATTGGTCACACCCACCTCACTCACTCCCACCTCCTTATTGGTTCCCCCAACCCCTCTGTAACAATTGCCACTGCATCCTTACAATCCAACACGTTCTCCTTGCTTGCCCCTGTACAACTTTCCCAGAGCTTCTCTCGCTCCCCACAACTCAATTGCTGAGTTCTTCCAAAAAAATCCTCCAGATAAAATAGTCTCCTTCCTTCAGCATGCATCCCTCTACAACCATATTTAATCCTCCTCTTCCACCCCCTCTCTACTTTGTTTTTAGTTTTACCCATGCACCTCCTCTCTGGATCACAGCTTTCTGGCTTTTGTTCTTGAATTTCTCTCATTCTTCCCCTGGTCTCTTTCCTTACTACCTCTAAAATGATCTGACCTCTCAGGCACAATTTGACCTTCGTTGTCGTGGTGCCGTTAAGACCTCATCAAACAAACAAACAAACAAACATTGTGTATGGAGTTGTCTGAAGCAGGGGATGTACAAGTGGCCAAGTGCTTGTGTATGGAGTTATCTGAAGCAGGGGATGTACAAGTGGCCAAGTGCTTGTGTATGGAGTTGTCTGAAGCAAGGGATGTACAAGTGGCCAAGTGCTTGTGTATGGAGTTGTCTGAAGCAGGGGATGTACAAGTGGCCAAGTGCTTGTGTATGGAGTTGTCTGAAGCAAGGGATGTACAAGTGGCCAAGTGTTTGTGTATGGAGTTGTCTGAAGCAGGGGATGTACAAGTGGCCAAGTGCTTGTGTATGCAGTGTCTGAAGCAGGGGATGTACAAGTGGCCAAGTGCTTGTGTATGGAGTTGTCTGAAGCAGGGGATGTACAAGTGGCCAAGTGCTTGTGTATGGATTTGTCTGAAGCAGGGGATGTACAAGTGGCCAAGTGCTTGTGTATGGAGATGAAGCAGGGGATGTACAAGTGGCCAAGTGCTTGTGTATGGAGTTGTCTAGGGGATGTACAAGTTGCTTGTGTATGGATTTGTCTGAAGCAGGGGATGTACAAGTGGCCAAGTGCTTGTGTATGGAGTTGTCTGAAGCAGGGGATGTACAAGTGGCCAAGTGCTTGTGTATGGAGTCGTCTGAAGCAGGGGATGTACAAGTGGCCAAGTGCTTGTGTATGGGGTTGTCTGAAGCAGGGGATGTACAAGTGGCCAAGTGTTTGTGTATGGAGTTGTCTTAAGCAGGGGATGTACAAGTGGCCAAGTGTTTGTGTATGGGGTTGCCTGAAGCAGGGGAGTACTGTACCAAATAATCCAAACACGTCTTTGTTTGGAATTCACTATTTGATTTGTTTAAAAGATATAAATCTTGATTTTTCGGTTTAAGTTGATTTCAGCATGGAGATACTATTTGGGTTACTATTCCCAAATATTATCTCCATGATTTCAGAAAATGCCATCTGTGGTTCCCTTTAGCTTGGGTGACAGTTGTCAAATTACAAGGATCTTTCTATAAATACAGTAAGTGAATGCTTTGAGATTGAAATGACTCTTACTGTGTAAGTTTTAATCTTAAAACAGGAGATGTGTGAGGTACATGTATGTCTCCCAATTGGGGGCATGCAGGACTGTCTTGGGGGCATACAGGACTGTCTTGGGGGCATGCAGGACTGTCTTGGGGGCATGCAGGACTGTCTTGGGGGCATGCAGGACTGTCTTTGGGGCATGCAGGACTGTCTTGGGGGCATGCAGAACTGTCTTGGGGGCATGTAGGACTGTCTTGGGGCATGTTGGACTCTTGGGGCATGCAGGACTGTCTTGGGGCATGTAGGACTGTCTTGGGGGCATGCAGGACTCTTGGGGGCATGCAGGACTCTTGGGGGCATGCAGGACTCTTCAGGGCATGCAGGACTGTCTTCAGGGCATGCAGGACTGTCTTCGGGAAATGCAGGACTGTCTTCGGGGCATGCAGGACTGTCTCCGGGAGCATGCAGGATTGTCTTGGAAGCATGCAGGACTGTCTTCGGGAGCATGCTGGACTGTCTTGGGGGCATGCAGGACTCAAACTAGTGTATTTACACTTACTGTACATGACAGATGACCCCTGCATTGTATGTAGGCCAAAACATGTAATTCTGGTACAGTTGTAGGAAATCTAAACCCATAGTCTGTTTTGGTGAATTTGTCAAACATTGATTGACCTCTTTTGTCTCCTATAGTCGAAAAAAATGTTTTAGATAACTACTTGGTCAAAATATTGGTGATGAAGAAGTTTTATAGCTCTCCATGTACATGTAGGTCAAAAAGCTTTGAATATTTAAGTTTCTAGAAAATCGTGTCCTTACTTTCTAATGTCCCTTCAGCAATACAGACATGTTGTCAGAATCTTTTATTTCCAAACTGAATTAATTGTATGTTTCTATGAAAATGATTGCTGCACATTCTGATTGTCACAAAATCATCTTCCATATGAACTCCTCTCCACCCCCTTGCAGGAAAAACATTATTTTCTTCTGGAGACTCATTCATGTGGACATTCCTGGCAATGGCAAAGCAGACTCGGCTGCTGCGCAATCCCGCAACCTCTGCCTTACCCCCTTCTCAAAAACTCATGGTGACATCAAACCCCTCATTGTTTGTTATGCCCATCACGGCTGACAAACCAATTGGGACACCCACAACATTCAACTCACCATACCCGCCAACCCTACAATCCACACCTTCTCCCCTAAAGGCAAAGTCTACATCATCCGCCTCAAAATAGGCCACTCCCACTTTTCTTACAAACACTTCTCTCACCCACACTTCTCTTACCCACACTTTAATGACTCCCGGCCCCCCACCACTCTACAAAAACTGCCAAGAGCCTCTCAGTGTCAAACACATCCTCATAGATTGCCCGCTCCTCACCCTCCCCAGATCTTCACTTAACTTCAATGCTGAACTCTTCCACAAAAAAATCCTTTTCCTCCTTCATCACTCCAACTACTATAACTACATTGTATCTAAACTTCTTCTTCCTTACCTATGCTCTACACTGTTTCCTCAACCTCTTTTCACCTCCAACATAATCTAATCTCTCTGGCGCAGTTTAACCATTGCTGTGGTGGTGCTGTTAAGCCTCACCAAGCAAAATGACATTTACTGATGGTGGAAGAAAAACAATATTTGAGGCAGGCTATATCACTAACTTAAAAATTTCTGTTTGGTTGTTTGTTTTATTTTATTGTCTGTTCCTAGTTGTATTTGTTATGTACTTAACTGCCCAAATGTGCTTACTTACAGATTACTTGTAAGTGTGATACAACTGTCACCTTTTTTCAATTTCTGTAAGTCCCCAAAACCAAAACAACATTTGGTGATCGCTCCCAGAGTGTTTTTGGCCCTAAGCTCTGGAATGCCCTCCCTTCATCTATTCAATTTGTCCCTTCTCTCAACATTTAAAAAAACCAACTCAAGACCCACCTTTTTAAACAAGCCTTTGGTGCATCCAGTAATTTTTATTAAAATTGTTGTTTCCTTGTTTCGTTTTTTCCCTTTCCTATTGCTTTAATTGTTAGGCACAATTGAATAGTACTTTAACTAGAAAATGCGCCATATAAGTTCCATATATTATTATATTATATATTATTAATGTCACTGCTATCCTTGTTATATTTCTGTACATGAGCATCATCATGAATGCAACACGAATGTCTGATCGTCTAAGAATGTTGAATGTCTGATCTGTCTAAGAATGTTGAATGTCTGATCTGTCTAAGAATGTTGAAAGGAATGTTCCCATGAATTGTCATTTTTAAATATATGATAGATGGCTATTAGATGAACAATTTAGTATAGAACTCATGTTGATATTTTTTTGTTTGTTTTGGAGTTGTTGCATTATAAAGATTGTGCGAGTGTGTTGAAAAGTGACCTCACAGTGTAAAATGTGATGTCGTAAAGGCAGGTTCAAGACAATTCTTATGTATTTCTAAACTGTTTTTCTTTTACTTAAGAGTGTAAGGTTAATGAGCAGATGGACGAAGCACATTCTTATAAGTGTATGATATACCCCATCTCACTATATAAGCAAAAAATGCTTCCAGTAATTTAGAAAGAGGCAATTAATGTTTAAAGAAATAAACAAAACTTGTCTTGGATTTGCCTTTATGACATCACACTGTACACTGTGAGGTCACTCTTCAACACAGTAGCGCAACCTTAGAAACACAATAACTCCTAAACGGAAAAAGATATCAACATGATTTTTACATAAAATTGTTTCTTTCATAGTCAATAATTCACAGGAATATTCCCGTAAAGATAATCACTGCAAGATCAGACATATGTTGTATACATTGTCTGCATTTAATACATTCAGGTAAATGGATCTCATTAGTGAAACCTAAACCTTTATTACCAGCATAAGTATGAATGTCGACCCTAGATGTGAGAAATGTAATGGTTGTTGATTACTTTATTACCTTCGCCAACGAAGTTGGACGGAAGTGATGTTTTCGCCTCCATTTGTTTGTTTGTTTGTCTATCATCAGGATATCGTAAGAACTGATAATTGGATTTGGATTAAATTTGGAGTGTGGTTTTGTTACTGCTTAAGGAAGAAGTGATTAAAAGGTGAGACCTATTGGAACAGGGGAAGGGTGTGGATAGGGGGGTGGGGACATGTTTTCTCTCCGTTTGTTTGTCATCAACAAACAAACAAACAAGATATCGGAAGAATAATATTAATTAGTAAATACGTCTCTGTGTGCTTCCCTCTTTTGCAATTTAGTGTACTATTCATTGCACAATTAGATGGGGGATATTTTTAGAGCACATATTTACAAAATATACGGCTGTTTACTCATGAAACCTAAAAAATTGTAATGAAAAAAATTCTTCCCTCGAATTCCAATTTTTCCTGCTGAAACTGTAGATTTTTTTCTAGGTCTGTGGGAAAATTGCATGGTAAAGGTACAAAGCTGAGATGACGGATGGATTTGGACAATGGTTGAAGTCTGTTTCAAATTATGGATGGTGAAAAGATGAGAAGGCAATAGACTAATCCTGCTAATATTTGCATTCAAGGCATTAATCTCATCAATTACAGATTGGTTCTTCATTTGTCCCTTATATTGGACATAATAAAATGCTTGAAATATTTGTATAGATTTTGAGAGCAGTTCTTACAAGACCATGACTGCTTATCGGTCATTGTGATTAGAGTAAACTTTTCACCGGTTAGAGCTTTACAGAGAGGTCCTGAGCCACATATTACAGGAAAGGTATCGTCTCATGAATACATTCAGAAGTGAATGCAGCCGTGCTGGTAGTGTCACTTCCGGTTTTCAATTTTTCTTATTGATTGCGAGAAATCTGTGATGTTATCGATAACACATGTAGCCCATATGTTCTTTCCGACGAATGTGTGATTGATAAATTCACATATTTCATGCAATCAATAGGGAAAATTGAAAACCAGAAGTGACTTTACCTATCCTCCTCTAACCACAAACATTCAAATATTAAGACGTCACAATCTATTTGTAGAAGGCAGGAGGGGGAAGGGGGAAGGGGACTTTTTGTTTATGGAGTTGGTATTGGCAGGTTGGCAAAGATTAGTTTGCTTAATTTCTTCAGTATAGAATCCCATTTCTTCTTTGAGATTTGTATTTCTTTCATAAATACACTGGCAGTATCTTAATTTGTTTAGGAAATTCTTGTTTTTTTTGTAAATTTGTAAGTACATTAAAGTGCTATAGTTCTTTGGGTTTTTTTGGGGGCGGGGGGGAGACGGGGAAGGATGGACACGGACAGTAATTTTTCCTCTACAAAATGGTGGAAATTATTTTTCAAAAACTTTATTTTTTTAACTTTTACTTGGAAAAGTCCCCCTCTTTCCTTACAAATTACGAAACTGTTCAACATTATAATAGTGCATGCTGATACACCATCCACAGATTTAATTTACAAGAATTTTACAAAATTAACTGCTAGACAAAATTCGCTCCGAAGAACACCGTTGTCTGAATTTTACAGTTGACACTGCAATTACTAATACTTGTTCACAGATGAGAAGAGATTGAAAATCTGCCTTCATTTTTATCAATTTGTGGTAAGTAAACTGCTTGAGCTTATGAGAAAGATAATCAACTTCTTGATCATTTGAAGTCTGTATTTAACAGCCAAATGAAAGAACTAATAAAGCTCTTAATTTCCTGTCACCTCAGAGAAGAGCCTCACTTTCGCCGTCTCCGCGATAACAAAAGCTTGTTTGCTTTTGAGTCTCGTATCTTGCAATGCCTTTTTTGCGCTGCTGCAACATTTGAGCTTCATTATTTTTTGGTTCCGATGCAATAGTACTAGGAACCTATGCGGTGATGCGTGTCTGTGTATTTATGTGTGTGGGTGTGTGTGTATGTGACGGCCAGCTCGTAAACACGATATCTCAGAAATGGTACACTTGATTCATATTTAGTAAACAGATAGCCCATGGTCCGTAGATGTGCCCTGTTGTTTTTGATGGTGATGTCATGCATATTAATGAGTTGGTAGGCTTAATGTAAAAATCTTGAAATGTTCACTGGCAACCGTGTGTCTGTTTGTTTCATATTTGGTATAATTATGATGTTAGCTGGTGTGTACATGTTCATGATGTAAAACGTTGAATTTCACTAATATGCATAGTGGGAGGGACTTAATATCATTTTGCTGAGAAAAGCGTATAGACACGGTTTCTCAAGAATGAGGGGGGGGTGGGGGGGGGGTGGTTAAGACATTTCTTCAGTATGTAAATGGAGAAGGCGACAGGCTCATTATTTCCTTCAGAAATTGAATACAAATCTGAAGAAGAAATTGTTGTTTAAAGCTGCAATAAAAAAAAAATGCAATATACCACTTTGATTGTTGAAGTGGCACTTCATTGGGTCAATTTTCGAGCGTGTGTTTATTTTTCCATTTGGAACGTTTCATTGTATCGTGGAATAGCAAGGCACAAAAACTTAATCATTACCATGTTTGTGTCAAGGCTTGCATGACTTATGTAACCTCAGATAATTTCATGTAAGTTTTAATACAATGTTTAGATCAAAACATTTCAGAGGTGAGAGAAGAAATTTATATTAACAGGCTTAAAAGTTTATCGCGGAACGTGAGTTGAAGGGTCTTGCACAAATCAGTGCACGTTGTTCATAAGTGCCTTGGGTCTAATTAACATACACTTGGTATTAGAGAAGGACGGGGAAAGTTGTTTATTTTTATATAACTAACGCAAAGCAGCCCAAGTTTTCAATTTAATTCTGAACACAAACACATTTTTAATCAAAAGAAACACATGAGGTAGATCTGAGTTTACTTACATGTAGGTATATGTTTTAAAATTTGAATTGAAAAGAAAACTACGGCAGCAATTTTTGTTTTGCTTCAGCTGATTTTTTTTCAGCTACAGCTATTTGTATTTTGTCTTCAGCTTGGGGAAAAAACAAACCCAAAACTCCAGAAACATTATTTAAATGTGCAACATCATACATAAAGAGATGAAATACAGGAAAATAATCACATAAGTTTATTAAGAGTATATTTGGGAAGTGAGTGGATGGCAAAAAGATAGTAGTTAAATGAATGATGGTAGGTGAATGGGGGATGTTAGGTAAATGGGGGATGTTAGGTGAATGAGAGATGGTAGGTGAATGGGGGATGGTAGGTGAATGGGGGGGATGTTAGGTTAATGGGGGATGTTAGGTGAATAGGGGATGGTAGGTGAAAGGGGCATGTTGAGGAATAGAGGATGGTACGTTAATGGAGGCTGGTAGATGAACGGAGGATGGCAAGTATGGTAGATAAATGGAGGATAGCAGGTGAAAAGTTGATTTTAGGTGAATAGAGCATGTTGAGTTGATAGAAGTCAGGGGATGGGAGTTAGAGATTAGGGATGGGATGTGGGACAAGCTAGGCGGCATTGTATATGGGACAGAGAGGGCTGGCATGTGGGACAGGGTGGTATGGTATATGGGACAGGGTGCCAAGACTTATAGTGAGATGTCATCTTGATTGCAGGTGTGATGACATATGGGTCATGTTGTGGATTGGTATTTGGATTTCATTTATAATTTTCTGCATGGAGGGATATAAGATGGGACATGCAAAAAGAGAGAAGGTGGGATGGCAGTTGTGACATAGGGTGGAAAGCATGATATTAGCAGTGAGGGGATTTGTATTGTTGCAATGTCTGATTATAATAAATTTTTCAAATTAAATTGAAATTTTGTGACAGCACATCAAGAAAACATGAATTTTAAAGTTTCTTTTGGACTATGTTGAAATATTTTGATTGTTATTATCGTATTTGATGTATTAAGCGCTGCCTGCTCTGATAAGCAGGTGGCTTTGACTGACAATTTATTTTATTACTTTGAAGAGTCAAAATAAGTTTTGTTACATTATGATGCTTACGACATTTTTATGGTAGTTATTGTGGGGCTAGGATAGAACTAGTCCGGAGCACACTGTATGTGACCCGGGAGCATGTGTGCTTATAAGGAAGAAACTTGGGGCCTAAAATGTGGTGCAATTCTGTTTTCGTAAGTGCCCCGGTGCTTTTTACGTCTAATACAGTAGTTTTGTTATTACGTTTGAAAAATGTTTGAAGATTTGCCCACATTTTTCAGTATCTTTGTTTTGAAAGATACCTTCCTACCAAAACTGCCCCACCCTCTCCCCACTTAACAAACACACTCCCATCATTACTGCTATTAGGGTAGAATAACTCATCTAATGCTTCCTTCTGATTGGCTTTGTATTTTAATTGTGCTAAGTTGTATGTTCAACTAAATTCAAATTTGATTATCTGTACACCTCATTTCTTATAAATCAGTGCTTTAATATCATCTTCAATGTCTGTCAGCTGATGGTATTAATAAAGCTCAGACTGATCGCAAACCTTTGTTCTCTTTCTCAGAATCTTGTACATTCTATAGTTGCTAAGATACATGCACATGTGGGGGTCCTGATCAAAATGTTAGCTTTAAGTCATTATCATTATATAAGTCTGAGAAGTACAAGAAAAGGAAAGATAAATAGCTAAATATGGTGGAAAAGAGGATGAAACGTAGGAAGGGTCCTGACCAAATGGTTAGGATTCATTCAAATAATTTGCTATTAAAGGATATGTTGGCTTTAAGTCATTATCATCATATAAGTGCGAGAAGTACAAGAAATGGAAAGATAAATAGCTAAATAAGGTCAAAAAGAGAGATGAAAATGGAGCAACCTTTTATTTGAGAAGTGATTTGAGAAAATCTTTATAATTAGCAACAGGAAGAGAAACCATCATAGGGGTAGATCCTTGAGCTGGAGGATGGTGGTATATATCCCTCCACCAATGGCATAGCCTTGGGAGGAGGGTCCGGACCCTTCACTTTAAAAAAAAAAAAAAAAATTAGGATAGTCTTTGTTTTTAAAAATCTTTTTTCTCTGAAAAATAAAGTTGGCCTCAGAGGTGGGCTCAATTTGAACACTTTTGTCTTGAAAGGGGTCTAGGACCTTTTTGGACTCCCTTACTTTCTTAATACTGCCTACGCCACTGCCTCCACACTTTTTGGTGTACCCTTAATACATACCTTTTTTTTTTGCACAGTAGGCTATATTTTGAAAAAATTGCAATTATCCCCCAATTTTTTGTACGCATCTATATCACTGGAAACCATACCTCCCTCCTTGTTAGTTGATTTTTAATGTTTTTTAGCATTTCCTAAATAATTCTGTGCCCCATAATAAATACACACTGTTAATTAATGTGTTTATTAATCTGCTTACATGTTTTGTAGTTGTAAGCTACTCAGTTCTGAAAACAAAGTCAATAATACACAAAAAAATGAAATATACTTGCATTGTTCAAATAACTTAGTAATAGTCATTAGAACATTCACATTAAAGCAGTGTTCACACTAAGGTTCAAAATTTGAGGGATTTTTTTTTTTGGTGGGGGGAATTTGAAAAATCACAAAAAATGCCACAAATGCCAAATTATGACTGGGAGAATCCCAAATTTGACCTTTGGAGGGAGGGGAGAGGGGGTGGATTTGATCTTTGATTTGACATTTTTTGGCATTTTATTGATTTGTTTTCTTTTTTTTGGTGGGAATTTTATAATATGTGCAGGAATTGCGCAATCCCGCACCTTAATGTGAACACTGCATCAAAGATTATCATCACAATCACATATACGAAAAGTGTGTTTGAAATAATACACCCTCACATTTTGGCAGATTGTCCCTTTAATCTTTCACTTGTGGATGATCAGAGTTGTTCTGATGATAGTCAGTTCTAGAAAAAATTTGTTTGAAAATCACCAGATAATACATTTTTAGCTCAACTATGCGAAGAATAGTAGAGCTATTCTACTACCCCCGTCGGCGTCCGGTGTAAGTTTTGGTTAAAGTTTTCATTACTTAAGTTATAAATAGTGTACATTTATGTGACGTGGCACAGGGGTAGAGGACATCGGTACTGATTAAATGAGCATGATTGGAGTGTTGTGTGTGCATACTAATTAGCTAATTTGAATAATGAAAATATTTGTCTGGGTAAAGTTTTGGTTAAAGTTTTTGATTAAGTTTTTATAACTTATGAATGGTGTACATTCATGTGACTTGGCATGGGGGTAGAGGACATGGGTACTGTTCAATTGAGCATGATTGGGAGGTTGTGTGCATACTAATTTAACTTATTTGCATAACAATGAAAATATTTGTCCGGTTAAAGTTTTGGTCAAAGTTTTCGGTTAAAGTTTTCATAACTTAAGTTATGAATGGTGTACATTCATGTAACTTGGCATAGGGGTACTGTTCAAGTGAGCATAATTAGAGGTTGTGTATGCATACTAATTAGCTTATTTGCATAACAATACAAATATTTGTATCTATTATATCTCTTAAATTAAAGTGGATGTGGGGATTTTGTTTGCACAAATGATCATATATGTGAAGAGCATTGTCTACACTTAATGGTGAGGTAAAGTGTGCATATTAATTAGGTTATTTGCTTAATAATATAATTTTGTACAAAATGTTTAACATGAGCGCATGACTTAAGTTATGAATGGTGTACATTCATGTAACTTGGCACAGAGTAGAGGACATGGGTACTGTTTAAATAAGCATGATTGGGGGTTGTGTGTGCATACTAATTAGCTTTTTTACATAACATTTAAAATATTTGTATCTATGATATGTCTTAAATTAAAGTGGGAGTGGGGATTTTGTTTACACAAATGATCATATATGTGACGAGCATTGTCTACACCTAATGATGAGGTGTAATGTACATAATAATTAGGTTATTTGCATAACAATAGACTTTCGTTGAAAATATTTTAAGTTGAGATAATAACCTGGTACAGTGGTAGGTGGCATTGGCACTGTTCAGTTGAGCATGATTGGGAGGTTGTTTATACATACTAATTAGCTTATTTGCATAGCAATGAAAATATTTGTATCTATGATATCTCTTAAGTTAAAGTGGGTGTGGGGATTTCGTTTACACAAATGATCATTTATGTGAAGAGCATTGTCTACACTCAATGGGGAGGTTTAGTGTGCATAATAATTAGGTTCTTTGCATAACAATAGACTTTCGCACAAAATAGTTAACCATAATAACTTGGTTCAGTGATAGAGGGCATTGGTACTGTTGAGTTGAGCATGATTGGGAGGGGGGGGGTGTGCATACTAATTAGCTTATTTGCATACCAATGAAATCATTTGTATTTTGCGCGAGGCTTAATATGATTTTGCTGATTAAGAGTGTTTCAGCTGACGTCATAAGGTCACGTGACTTTGTTTACATCACCATTTTGTCGGATGGGAACGATTGGCTGCTGTACACTTATTTAGACTTAAAAACATTAAAAACTTGCATGTTGTTATATAAGATAATTTTTGTAAGATAATTATGCCAGAATCTTGCTGTGCCGTTGGTTGCACTTATAGACGTGTGACTGGGAATAAAAAGATGTTTTCTCGATTTCTATCTGATCCTGATCGACGTTTGAAGTGGGTTTCTGCTGTACGAAGCAACATCTTTCAACCTTCGGTTCACACTAGGATTTGCAGTGAGCACTTTATGCCAGGCATGTAGGCTTTGTCTGCATGTAACGAACAATCAGATTGCGTTCATGTAAAAGCTACTCTTTGTATACCTGGTGAATATATAAAACGTTAGGAAAATATGAAGTGAAATCGCCGCCGTGAACAAAAACAATACAATTTGCTGAGCTGGCACTGCTAGGTAGGTTAGCAGCCAGTATGTTTGTTGTACGTGTGATGTGACTGAGCTGCGTGAAGACTCGTGAAACGCAATGACGCTTGCCCGGCAAAATGGCTTCCAGATGAGTCATGTGATGAAATCCCTCTATAGAGCTTGTATGCATGGTATCTCAGGAACGGTCAACTGGATTCATGTCATATTTGGTACACAGATAGCCCATGGACTAGTTGTTTCCAATTGTTTTTGGTGGTGATATCATGCATATTAATTAGTGTGCGGGGTTTTAAAGTAAAAATTTTGAAAAAGTTATAAATGAGCAACTGCTTGTCAATTTTGTATCATATTGGGCATGATAATTTTGTTGGTTATTTTGTACATGCTTATGTTATCAGCAGCTGTCATTGATATGGATGGTGGGTGTAGCTTAATGTTAATGTCCTAAATGTAAAGTAAACATACTGCATCTCATGAATGATATATCAGATTTATGCTATATCAGGGTTTATGGTCTGTACATATGTTTTAATGTTGTAGTAGTGATGTCATGAAAATTATGAGTAAGCGGGGTTTACTGACAAATTCTTGAAATAGAATAAACAAGCAACCGTTTTTGGTTTATACTTGTTATGATACTGTTGTTAGTTATTGTGCAAATGCTAATGTTGTCAAGATTTTTTATTGATCTGCATGTTGGGTGTGGCTTATGAATAAATTTACAAATATTTCATTATAGGCCTATGCAATGACAAGACAGTTAATACAAATTTTGTAAATCAATCAGCTTACTAAGAAAAAAAACCTTTTGGTTTGCCAGTTAAAAAATTTCTCGTGAAGATTGAACATTAAATGGCTGGCAGCCATATGCTTGGGTGATCATCTGTGTGATGAAAATAGTGTTTCAACCTGTTCATATTTTTACTGGCATACTTCATTACTTCTTTAGGTTTTATATTACCATTTGCATGAGTGATAGCTTCCTCCCCTTTGGGAGGATAACTTTAATTCTTTTCATTCCCAAATTTTGCACGGAATTATTGAGAATTGTCAGAGACACCTTGGTATAGATACAAACCTAAATTCATTTTGGCTATGCTGAAGAAAAAAAATATATATTGAGGAAATAATTGTGAGGCAGTGAAAATGTTACACTACAAAAGCATTTGACGATCTGGTTTTCTGTAATTTTATGTGAATGTTATATTTGGTGTAGTAAATTGATCTTTGCAAGAGGCTTGTGGCTTGGACAATCTTAATTAACTTATATACCAGCTTGGATTAATATTGACAGATATATTACAGAATTGTTAAGAGGAGGAAGGTTTTTTAATTGGACTCTTTTCTTTAGGAGTGAAGGAATAATTGGTAAGTGACAAATTCAGTCAGTATAGACCACAGAGGCATATGTGTGTGTACAGACTACAGAAGCATAGGTGTATGCTGTACTGCAAATGTAATAATCAGCTTCACATGCATGCACACTACCAAATAAATGCAAAATGTTAATTACTTGATTAATGTCAAATGTAACAATTCTGGAAAAAATATAACACCATTTTAATGCAAAATATTTCAAAGAGGAAATTCCGTCTCACTAAGATTAGTAAAACTGTGATGTTCATATCTTTCACGTCATACCAGGTTTTGGATCGTTTCTAATTAAGGACGTACTGTATGCTTTGTTTGTGTATGTTCAGTGTGCTAGTCACACTTTCACAGCGTTTATTGATTGGGTGTCAGTAATTGTATATGACCAATCAGTAACATTGACTTTTAATGTATATTACTGTGCATGTTAAAACATTATCTGGCCTTAAAGGTACGTTTTTTTGGATCAGATACAAAAAAGCTCTCCATCAAGCATATTCTCTTAACCTGTCCCCTTATACCTGAACTCCAGGTCTCTTCTCTCCTCACCCACCTCAATCTCTAATCTATTCGAAAACAATCCTTCCTTCAACATTATCAACTTCCTCTGCAACAACAACCTAGTACACTATACCTAATCTTCCTTTCTCTTCCCTTCTACACCTAACCTTACACACCCCTCTCTTTTCACCTTAAATTTCCTCCCAAATTCCCCTATTTTCCCCCTTTTGTCCCTTTCAATCCTCCATCTCCTCTCTGCCCTAACTCTAACACCTTAATTTTTTAATACCCTCTTGGCACATTTGACTCTGACTGTCGCGGTGCCAACAAACCAACCAACAAAAAAACTCTTTTCTATGAAAAGATCCCACCCTCCCTTGTGGGATGGATAGATTGATGAGTAAATACAGAGGGAAGGATATTACTCTCTTTACAGTGAGTGAGTGTGATAAGAAAAAGAGGAAGAAGGTCTGTCTGGAATTTGTATGCTCAAGAACATTTTCCTTTCAAATTTTATTCCTCCCCCTCCCTTTCTACACCTAACCTTACACACCCCTTTCTTTTCACCTAAATGTTTCTCCCACATTCAGCCTTTCTCCTTTATCTCACTTACAAACCATCCATCTCCTCACTATCCTAACTCTTACTTACACCTTAATTTATTAACACCCTCTTGGCACATTTGACTCTTGACTGTCGCAGTGCCATTAAACATCAACAAAACGAACTAAATTGTATTTCATTGCTTACCTTTGTTTTTTAAATTCATTACATTTGGTGTTGATTGCTACATTTTGCAGCAAAACAGGTGTGGGTCTGTCTGTGTGGTTTTGTGGGATCACCTCATCCTAAAGGATAAAATCTAAACATGCTAAAAGCATGATTTTAATGGGATCATTTTGATCATTTGTAACTGCACCTTAAAAATATTTGGTAGAATTTTTGCTGATTACCCCTTTTCAAATTTCCAATTCAAGTTCAAAGCCTAGTGATATGATTGATAATTTAATTGATGGAATATATTGAATGTAATGTAATATGAAGTTATGGTTGGTTACAATGTGAAGATTTTTGTGATTTGCAAAATTTGTGATTTATGAACAACATAAGCAGGATTTGCCCATCGTAAGTTTGGCAGGGTGGGGAGACAGGATAGGAAATGGGATGAGGAACAAATCATAAAAATCACCCCAAAATACAATAATGGAAAAATGGGGTGGGTTAATTGCCTCCCCCCCTGCTTGCACCCCAAATCCTGCCTATGATGAGCAGGATGACAACTTAAACTCACTCTTTATGCTATTCTTTATTTTAGTCTTTGAATTTGATGAGAATGTCTTATTCAACTAAATTTTGATAAGGTTATGGCTAAGATTCTTATTAAATGAGAATCAGCCACTGTTCAAATAATTGTGTCACATGAGTAACAAAAACAGTGGATCTGGTCTGCCTTTTCATAGGTCTACATCACAAATTTGCATAAATATTTGCATATCAATAACTGAAAATTTAAGGAGGTGTTGATAAATTTGTGATTTATTTTGATGATAATTTTTTTAATTTAAATAATATTGTACTGAGGCAAGTTAGCTAATGCTGCCTCTACTTAGCCATGGTTGTTTTAGCTCTGCCGTCTACAAGGGCTAGAAACTAGTTTGTTTATGTTTTTTAGAGGGCTCTCTTTCAAAATTGTATCAGTAGCTTTCATTTAAAAGGGGAAGGCTGGTGTGAGGAATTATTTCAAGTGCCTCACCTTTGTTTTTTAACACCCTCTTGGCACATTTGACTCTGACTGTCGTGGTGCCGTTAAACATAACCAAACCAAACCTCCTCTCCTGAAGAAATACAAATTGGAAGAAGATATCGTATACCCCTGTGTTTCATGTGCAAGTTTGCTTATCAAAATAGTTGGGTTTGTATGGTGTGTAGTATTTTAGATCTAGACTAGTATTTTTTGTCAGTAACTTTGAAGTAATAAACTGAATAGATATGTAATATTAAAGGTTTTGTTTACACAAATTTGTGACAACACCTTGTCATATAGATGATATGGAGTGTTAAATTATGCGAGATACTGATATTGTAGCTTTACTGTGAAACATTAAAGATTATAGTCGGTTATGTGAAGATGTAAGGTTATTTTTTTAAATGCACACAAAAATGAATAATAGTGGTTGAAAAGATTGATGATTTTGCTCACTGATTTGTAATGCACATCGATTACCAGTAATGGCAGGTTTTTAATATGGTTTTGTGGCTATTTGAAGTTGTTTTCATCATAATTGTCTTTGTAAATTACAGTATATGGTGATAAGTTGAAAATTTTGATGCAGAAATTTGTATACAGCAAGTTTATTCTCTTGGAACCTTAGAATTGTTGTAAGCCAGATTTGGACAGCGATTTCAGCTCCAGATTGACGAAGTTTCACAGAATTATTGGAAAAATCCTAGCATAGCAGTAAACTTACATAGAGTTTCATGAAGTAAATTTACAATGCGTTTCTTAATATATTATTTTTTATTATGTTTCTTATTCCTTGACTAAAATTTCATTTTTAGCACAAAAATTTTACAAGAATATTCTTATTCATAATTATTCAAAACAAATTTATAACATCATCAAAAACATCTTATAATATTTCAGATGTAAGCTCATTTGTGACTTTCACTTGCTGTCGGGGAGCTTATACGGGCTATGCAGTGAGCTTTTTGTAGCCTTTAAAAAGCTTGTTTTTGTAGCCTTTAAAAAGCTTGGTGTTCTGCTCGTTAAGGTTCCAATTGTAAACTTTACTATTTGAATTATTTTCTCTTGGATTTGCTTTAGGCTGTAAATTTTAATTACCCTTACTCAAGATTCTATTTTACTACTTTTCTGACATATTCAATGGGTTTTAAGCTACAAAATCACAAGACAAAATATAATAGAATACATAAAGAATTTGAGGAATCTGAGTATATGATATCACAAGCAGTCTGATTTCAGTCGTTTCTACACAAATGATAGCAAATTTTAAACTTAAGATATCTTCTTAACGGATAAGATCTTTGAATGCTTTCTTCACTATTTTGTTTCTTTTGAAGTCCTCTTTCATATAAGATGGACTTGCTTAACCCCGGAACTAATCCTTTAAGTCCAAGCCTTGTAATATGAACAGGGATAATGATTTGATAAATGAGTAATGGATTATATTGAGCGTATTATAATTTCAAGTTACTTTTGATCAACGTTTAATTTTGTTGGTGATTTGTAAAATTTTTGATGCGTGAACAAGATGACAGCTTTATATCTTTATGTAGCTCTTTGTGCTTCTTTTCTTAATGTCAGTCTTTGCTGAGAATGTCTTCTTCTTCTCCTAGATTTTGATTGAGGTATGACCAAGTTTCACTAGTTCTTGGTCCGCTTATACGGGCTTGCAGTAAGCTTTTCATAGCCGCAAAAAAAGGCTTGTTGTTGTTATTTTGCATGCTCATAAAGGTTCCAATTGCAAACTCGTTTCAAAATGTAGAGTGGCAGTGATCCACTTGCTAGCCTAATTGTGGCAAACTCGTAAAGGGTAAGTATGTTATGTGTGCATATTACTGCTCTCTCATATAAACATGTAAATGTGTCATGTGTAGAATTGAAAGGTTAATTGTTGTATATTGACCAAGGTAATCACTTGTTATTTGATTGCCTTGAAAAACTCTTTGAACTCTTTAAGGAAGCCAGATTACGAAGATGCTCTTATTTCTTGCTAATCTGCCCAGAAGCTGTAGCTCATTAAGTTTTTAGGTGACTCAGGTTTCTTCAGTGAAAATATATTTTGAAACAGCTGGTATTTTGTTATCTTTTTATTCTTCTGTATACATATGACAAAATATTAGTTAACTGATCTATAATATTTTGGATTTGTTATGTGAAATTTTGTTGAGGAAACAGTGAGGTCCAGTCACTTTGGTAAGTGTCCGCTTGGGATCTAGACCAAGCTTTTGCTTATTTGCACAGTTTTTATGGGGTTGTGGTTTTTTATTCTTCTCAAATTTGTGGGCCCCTTAATGCTCAGTGGAGACCCCCTCAAGTCTGAGACCTTCTGCAACTTGTCCCGTACCCCTGTTTTGGCTTTCTGTATCCCTAACAAACATTTGTTGATGTTCAAGGGATAAACCATGTCAATTTTCTTGGTATCTCAAATATTTATTGTCTGTGTCACTTTTATCAGATGTGCAAATATTAATCTGAAGATTAAGGAGAATTTGGGTGTATACTTAGCAGAATGTTAACGTAACCATTGCCCACATATATTGAGTTTATTTAGAGGATGGTATCTTGTTGGATGTGCATGGTTAATGCTCACAAACAGAAAATGATGAACTCCCACGATCAGATAATTACAACATTTATTTTTATGTGCATTTTATGAGGCATTTGTTTAATTATCCCTTTTTTTGGGAGGGCTAACTAATAGAGGGCAAATTAGTAGGGTAAGGGAGGGGGGGGGGGAAGTGAAACACATAGCAAGTATTCTAGATCTGTCAGAAAATAATGTTATGTTTGTCTCAAATATTTTAAATCAGTTTTGGGAAAATATCCAACTGTCAAAATATATGCAAGCTATTGACTTGCGGTGCCATTGGTGTGCCTTAGGCCACTAGACCAGTTGAGATTTCACAGATGAACTCCCACACAATCAAGTAATTAAAACGTTTAATATTATTTGCTTTCCATGTGGCATTTGTTTGATTATCCCTTTTAATATGGAGGTTAATTAACCCAGAGCAAGTTAGTGGGAGGAACCACATCAAACATTCTAGTTCTATCAGGTATTAATATGAATTTGTATGTCTACAATATGTTTAATATTTTGAATCAGTTTGGGGAAATATCCGGCTGCTTCAAAATAGATTCAAGTTTTTCTGTAGGACTTACGTGATTTGTGTGATAGATTTCACAGACGAAGGTGTGGTGTATCTTTCACAGCACATGAATGTATCATGCATAAACTTTACATCAGCAGCAGCTGATAAGGCAGACAAAGAGATTATAAGTTAAAGGTATAAGTATATGTATTAGTAATATAGTAATTATTTTATATAGCACTTTTTCTGTACAAGTATATTCAAAAGCACTTTACAAACATCAGACCTTTTTTTAGAATAGGGAAGAGCTGCCCATACGGTGCATCATCCATCCATAAGCTCAGGGAAGTGAATAAACACCGTGTTTTCATGCTTCTCCTCTCGAATAGTGTTCAGAGAACCAGGTAGGGTGTGACTGTCAAGAGGACGTTAAGCCAAAGGACGTTAGGATGTTAAGCCGAAGAACGGTGAGCGCCATTCGACCATTGCCACTTCTTTCAACAGCTGAATGTGGAAGCAGGAGCTGCAAACGACGTACTTCCGCTTTGATGATCGGCGTATCTGTCTGCATAGCTGTGGAAAAATGGGTCAGACCTGACCGGGGTTTGAACTCATTACCTCCAGCATCTCAGTCGTGCGCTCTACCAACTGAGCTACCTGAATCCCTGTAACATTAGCTAATTTGGTTTCAAATCTATATTAAAAATATTTATAGCAAAACATTTCATGAAAATCAGTTATTGATTGACTATTGTAGAGCTTTATGAACTCGTAGGCGTTATGCAAATTTGTGATGTATTACAGTGTGACCTTGGAATGTTCTGTTGTTTAAATTTGTATCATAATTTTTTAAAGTGGTACAATAAATTCTGATTAAAATTCTGAGTCTTTTCCATGCACCCAATCAATACTAGCAGGGCTAGGTTTTCCTATCATTTTCAGTAACCCAGAATTAGGACAGAAAATTAAAGAATGGACATAGGAATTTTGGGCTGTCCGTCCAGTTGATGAGTTTTTGATCAGCCATAAACCCAAAAACTAAACAGGCACTTTTCAATCGTGAGACCTAATCTGCTAATATTCTTTTAAGCAGTAGAAACATTGTTAAATGTCCACAGACCTGTAAATGCTTCCTAAATCTCAAGTGCTTAATCCCCTGCAAGCATTTGATTGACTTCCTGCAAAGCTGATCTCTTCAGCAAAAACCTCCCCCAGAAAGTCCTCTTCTTCCTACATCTCTCCAACTATTATAGCTATAACTGCACCTCTTCTTCCGCACCTACTTCCTATGCACCGCACTCTCCTCAAACTCTTTTTCACCTCTGACCAGCGGCGTGGATATGGGGTGGTATCAGAGGGGTAATTACCCACCTACTTTTCTCAAAAATTGTTCTTTAGATTCTTATTCTATGATTTAGTATATATTGTTGCTAAAAGTTTGATTATGTCATGTAAACAGTACATGGTATAATGTTAACCCTTCTCATTAACGTTCTATGATGATTGTCAGGCTACAAAAAAGTAGGCGATATTTTTACCCCCCTTTTACCCCATCCCCCACACTTTTTTATCCTGGCAACTCCGCTGCTTCTGACATAATTAATCTCTCTGGCAAAGTTTGACCATCATCTCACCAAACAAACAAACTAGAGTTGCCGATGTGTGGTCATCTGTTGTTTAACTTCATACTCGGTAAACAGCAGTTTCGCGAGACTGATGCAACAATAATGGTTTTAAGTTCTCCAAAGACAAGATAGTCTGCATACACTTCTGTCATTTCTGATAACCTCCACCCCAACCCGAACCTCGTGCTTAATGGCAATCGCATCCCTAAACTTGACCACACTAAGTTCCTGGGTTTAACCCTAGACCCCAAATTCTCCTACAAGCAACACATCACCAACCTGAAACAGAAATGCAACAGCTCTCTCAACATTCTCCACCTCTTTTCCAACACCACTTGGGGTGAGGACCCCCACGCTCTCCTCAAAACCTTCAGGCTCACCATTCGTACCAAGCTCGACTACTGCAATATTGTCCACTGTGCTGCGCACAACTCTTACATCAACCACATCAACACTATCTAAAATGAAGCCCCCAGGCTTTGCCTGGTTGCCCTCAGGCTTTGCCTGGTTGCCCTCAAGCTTTGCCTGGTTGCCCTCAAGCTTTGCCTGGTTGCCCTCAAGCTTTGCCTGGTTGCCTACAGGACCTCCCCCATCACCAGCCTTCACATTGAAGCCAACGATCCCCTGCTAAGGTGTAGAAAGCTTAGCCTTTCCTATGCTTTTAGAGCCCTCACCAACACCCAAAACCCTGTATACAATCTCATTAGGTACCCCAAATTCTCCACCCTCTTTGATAGGACTAAAACCCTATCCCCTCCCTTCAGCTTACGCATCAAACCCGACATCCACCATCTTGGCATCAACCCTGCCATCAAGACACCTTTCTCCTGGCCCACTTTTCCTCCCTGGGCCTCCCTTCCATCCACCTGGGCCTCTCCACTCGTCACAAAACTCAAACCCACCCCAACCTCTTCATCAACCTCCACAATCAAATCAAAGACCAACTCTCAAACTACACCTCCATCTATACTGATGACTCCAAGGAAGGCGACAAGAGAGCTGCTGCTGCCATCATCCAAGACATCTCAGTACCAGGCTTCCCAACTACTCATCCATCTTATCCTACTCGCCCTTAACTATATTAAGTACTCCCAGCTCAACCACTTTGCCATCTTCTCAGACTCCGTGTCTGTTCTTACTTCTTTACTCAATATTAAGTGCGATAATTCCATGTCCTACGTCCTCCGAAAACTTCTTTCGCACCCCCACCCCCCATTGCAGGAAAAATATTATTTCCTTCTGGATACCCAACCACGTTGGCATCCCCGGTAATGAGAGAGCTGATTCAGCTGTTAAGCTTGCTCTTAACCGCTCCCTATTCCCTTCGCCAAAATCCATTCTGACATCAAACCTCTTATTGCTTACCTTGTATGTGACCACTGGCAAACCTCATGAGACTTCCAAATTAAAAAACAAAACTCTACAACATCCAGCCCACCATTCCAACCAAACCCATCATCAACAACCTCTCCCAAATAGACAACATCCACATTACCCACCTTAGAATTTAGGTCACACCCACCTCACCCACTCCCACCTCCTTACTGGCTCCCCCACCCCTCTACAATAATTGCCATTGCCCCCTCACCGTCCACTTTTTTCTCCTTGCCTTCCCCTGTACCTCCCCAGAGCTTCCTTCACCCCTCACAACTCCATATCCTAGCTCTTCCAGAATAACTCCCTGAATAAAATTATCTCCTTCCTTCACCATGCCTCCCTCTACAACCATATTTAGTCCTCCTCTTCCACCCCCCTCTACCTACATTTACCCCTTTTTTTGCACCCCTGCACTTCCTCTCACGATTCCAGCTTCCTGGTTATTAGCCCTCGTACTTCTCTCAGACATCCTATTTTCTTTTCTTCTTAGACTTCTATTTTCTTTTCCTCTTACAGACTTCTATTTTCTTTTCTTCCTACCTCTGGAATGATCTAACCTCTCAAGCACAATTTGACCCTTGCTGTTGTGGTGCTGTTAAGCCCTCATGAAACAAACAAACAAACAAAACAGAACGGTTTGTTTTATCAAAATTAGAAGTTAAGTCTTGGAAATGCTATAATGTTTGCTTCCCTAAATGAAATACAAGTATACTTTTTTTGAAATGAAAATTGAAATAAAACATGCTTATATATTTTATTGCACTGTTGTGTATTTTCTTCCTGTTTGGCATTACGAGGCAAAACCCATTTAATTGTTTTCTCTTAAAGCATAACAGTTCAATGATTAAGAAAATCAATTTTAATTTCCCACGACAGGCAAACCCCCTGTGACAGATTCTTCACACAAATGAACAATTTCTAATTGTTTGTCAATCTTTCAAAATGCCAGTGAAAGATATGCAGTTTGAGAAATTTTTCTACAGCGCATTTAAATCTCAAGATCAATGCAGGAAACAAGAAAAAAAACAAGAGACAAACCTTTTCATTTTATGCAGTCACGTGAAAGTGAAAGCTCAACATCAATCTCTCAAGTGTTCACTTTTTCTCAGAGAGGCCGCACAAACGTTTGGTACCTGTAATAAGTAGCAGGATATTTATTTTTAACGGGATTTTTTGTTCTGCTTTAACTGGAGATTTTGTTTTATTCATTGCAAGGAGGTTTGTATTAACGGCTCTTTGATGCACGTAAACATGTGTTTTCCTCTAATTGCCGCAGATTTGATTTGATTTGATCACAATGCAATTAATTTTTTGAGATGGATTTTTGATTGTGCTGTGAGTGGAGCTCTATTAGAAACTGGATAGACCGTATGGTGGGTTGTGCAGTTTATTATCAACAATGTCAGGTTTGTTGGTAGAATTTTTTGTCTTTTTCATTGTAGAGATACATAAGGTATTGTTATATTACTGAAAGCAGCCCTTGTTGTTGTTGGCACGTTTGACTCCGACTGTTGCGGTGCCCATAAACCTCATCAAACCAAACGTTGAAATAAGGGTGAATGATGAGTCTTTATACTAAGATTAGGAGCTAAATAACATTATAAATATTTATAAGGTAGTATACAACTATTTTGCCAATCAGTAAGACTTATAAATACAAGGATTTTTTCTTCGTTTTCACAATATCCACAGGCACTCAAGCCGTACAATGTTAGTGTGTGCTTGACTTGTTCTAAGATTGATTTTTGTGCACATATAGGCATATGCATAGGTGTTTTACTGTGGAATTGTATTAAAGCAGCTGATGGATATGTTTACTCTTATCGAACAGGTGAAATATTAATGAACATGGTGAAGAGCAGATCTAAACAGCAAACATATACAACTTTTACATTGGATATTGTAAATAATGTGTTTATATATACATATATATATATATAATATATATGTATTATATATATATATATATATATATATATATATGTATATATATATATATATATATATATATATATGTATATATATATATATATATATGTGTATATATATATATATATATATATATATATATATATATATATATATATATATTTAATATATATATATATATATATATATACACATATATACATATATATATATATATATATATATTTATATAAATATATACATATATATATACACATATATACATATATATATATATATATACATGTACATACATACATGTATATATATATATATGTACATACATGTATATATATATATATATATATATATATATATATATATGTATATGTATATTATATATATGTTTAAAGAATGGGTTCATATATTGCGGTTGGATTAAAAGTTAAGTTTGTTGTTGGAATACTATGGCATCCTGTGCGTAACCAGAGATGTGAATTTATAGTGACATATTGCAATTTGAGGGATGGAGGAGGGGGGTACTTTGGAAGTGGGGTAAAATATCTTCAGTCATATATACACACCTGCAACCACAAAATGTTACTCTTGTAATGATGGGAGCAGAAATTAAATTAAATTTTGCATTGATCAATTGAGACATCAGATTGGTGCAATTTGATGGGCTTTAAAGTAGAGATATGATTTCAAGATTATGTATTATGTATCATATACAGAATTGAGTACAGTTTATGATCACTGAGGAATCTGGCAGTTGCTTATTTTGGAAAGGAGTGGTGTCTAACAATTTTACAGGTAATTGAACTTATCAGTTGGTTAATTGAGTTAACCAGTTGGTTAATTGAGTTAGCCAGTCATTTAATTGAGCTCTCCAGTCAGTTAATTAAGTTAACCAGTCTGTTAATTGAGCTTACCAATCATTTAATTGGGTTAACCAGTCATTAATTAAGCTTACCAGTCAGTTAATCAAGTTAACTAGTCGGTTAATTGAGTTAGCCAGTCTTTAATTTTTTAGACCAGTCGGTTAATTGAGCCTAGCAGCCGGCAAAATATAGTACTAAAAACCTCCAGTTTTTGTTCATAATAAAGAGGAGACTTACCCAGAAAAATAAATGCACAGCATGAACCGGCCGTCATATTCAGGAGTTGGCAATAAATTATAACATAGTGAATAACAGCCCCAGATAGTTTTGTTTGTTATTTGAAAATGTAGAACTACTGAAGTTTGCTTGCTGGAATTGTTTTTCCACTTTCCTCTGACATGAATTTAATGTTTCTAATACAGTGTTTTGTTTCTAATACAGTGTTTTGTTTCAAGACTTCTGTTTGTGTATGTGATAATGTCATACAATAGCTAGGCATGAATTGGGTCATGTTGTCATGACTACACAAAGCTTGTATAGAGGATGTTTAATGAGGATAACTTTCAGTGAATTGTTATCTTAAGCCTGACCTTGGACTCTACCAGTACCTTAATTGCTATTATGATAGCTTCAAATTGCATTTGCTAATTGCACTAGCAAAAAAGAATTTGATGAAATTAAACAAACACAAGTACTTTAGTTACAAGAAAATTGTGTCAATCTGCTTGAAAATTGTATTTTCTATTTGGAAAATTGTATTTTCTGTTTGAAAATTGTATTTTTTTTGAAGATTGTATTTTCTATTTGAAAATTAAATTTTCTTTTTGAAAATTGTATTTCTTTTTAAAAATTGTATTTACTCTTTGAAACTTTTTTATGTAATATATATATATATCATATATATATATATATATATATATATTTGAGTATTCAATTAGATTTATATAATATATATATATATATATATATATGATATATATATTTTATTGAATATTTGAATATATATTTATAAATATATATATACAATATATATATATATATATATGCGAATATTTGATTCATTAAAATATATATATATATATATATATATATATTATATATATATTCATATATATATAATATACATATATAATACACATATAATATATTTATATATATTTATAGCTATTATATATGTAAATATATATATTCAAATATTCAATAAATTATATATAATATAATATATATATAATATACATATATAATATATATATATATATATATATATAATTATAAATATTATATATATATATATATTTGAATATTCAATAAATTATATATAATATATATATATATATTTGATTAAATATTCAAGTATTAGCATCTATATTTATATATATATATATATATATATACATATATATATATATATATACATACTCACATATATATACATATACATACACATATATACATGTTATATATATTTTATGCCAGTTTTTGCCGCTGGCGATTGTAAGCCCTTCAGAAATGATTAGAATTCACATTTGGGAATAATATGATTTAATATACAGAGGTATGCTATGATAATGTGTTTTGAATGGTTGCCTTCATCATCAGAGTGAGATGACTTTTTGTAATTGGCAATCTTGTTATGGGCTTGAACAGTCTTTAATCAATGCTTGATAATAAGAATATCTTTAGTGTGAGACGTTAAGGAGCTGTCATCTTAATATTTCTTTAAGGATGACTTAGTATGATAAGTTTGATATATGACAAATAGTGAGTAATTCAAATATGAAATATTGCTTGTAATATTGCTTATTTTATTGCTTTGTTATTGGAGTGGAACAGAGAGACTGCATAACTGTGTAAGTGGAAAGTGTGACTGAATCATTGTTTTAAGTATTTCATTTTTTATTTAGAGTGCTTTTCAGGTAAGGGGAGTTCAATTGTTCATACTTTGCTTAATTTTAAGAGGTATGCTTATTGTTAGAAGCTTTAGCAGAAAATACTTCAGAATTTGTATCTGCAGACTAATTTTATAGACCTGGGGAGAGGGGATAGATAGGTTCATGTTCATAATGATTTATCAATTGTTTTCAGTGTACTTGAATTTTGTGGTAATCTTCCTTAAAACTTTTCATTTTTTCAAAAGTATGTGTATTTTGGTTTTATTTAATGATATGTACTAAAAAGCACTGAGCTGATCTTCATGAAAATTGAGTTATTATCAAAATTATAAGCAAGGACAATTGCTTGCTCGAAAAATTAAAGGAGCTGACGGCCTGAAAAATTTAGGGCATATTTTTTTTTAGGTCTTACAAATATTCGAACACACTTTTCATGCATGTGATGAAAACCTTTGATAAGAATGGTCAAATATTCAAAATTATTTTGTATGAATATGTAAGGAATTTTTCAATGACATGAATATGAAAAATAAAAATTAGACTTGTGTTTTTTCACAATTCCCTTGACTTAATTAGCAAAATATATGTCTTCACTTTTCGGTTGCCATAATATCTCAGACATATCCAAACACAGTTATATGTCTATCAGTTCAACAAAATATATATTGCATCGATACAGTTTGTAAGGAAATCTAAAAGGTTAGGTACTATATTATGTAAATTTCAGTCAGGAGAGAGATTGAGGTAAATGTATGTTGTATAGGTAAAAAGTATTGAAAAAGACTGCCCACGTATCTGTTTTCTCCTTTTTGTGAAAGGATTGTTTGTTGGCAATGGCTATATTTTTCTGTAAATGTACTATTGTTTTAAATTTTATCTAAATGATAGTATCGTTTTTCATGGTTTCTACTCTATAAAGTTTCTAATTTCTATTTTATCACTATTTGCATGGACAGGTTTTTTTTCTTCTCCATATTTATATACTTTAAATGGGTTTATTTTTTGTATTTAAGGTGATCTTATGCTTTTGCATATGATTATATGGGTTTTTTTCTGATCTATTCATTTTTCTTGGGATTAAAAACATGATGGAAAAGACATAATGTAGGTGCTGCAGTGTTAATAGAAAACAACTATCTACCCAACTAGGGCCCCATGATTTATAAACAGTGTCAGCTACTGTAGTCTGCTGTCTGATTGCTCAGAAATGTGATTGATACAACTTTTTGGGATGTGCATTACATACAACACTAGTGCACGTAAGTACCTGTTTTTGAAAAGTTCAAACTGTTTTTAAACCTTAAAATATCTGGTCTCTTTGGCTTCTCTGTAAAAGATAGAATTTAATGATGTGCAAGATAATGAATATATGTTGTACAATATTGGCAGTGTCACAACTAGAGTCAGCTCCTTGACAAACATATCGCAGTGTCATAGCTCAATCTCCATATTTGCTCGGGCCTGTGGGGTTTAGCATAGCATTGCATATCAAGTTTTACATCACGAAAACATCCAGCGCTGGAAATTATATCAAGACGGCCACAGCCTTTGATAACCATTTGTAAACTCACTGGTTGCAGGCCCACTGGTTTACTTAACCTTCCCTCCCTATTGTTGCACCGCTGATATATTTAATCAGCCATTTTGTACACCTTTTTGAATTCAAACATTAAGAATTTAATATTCCTCCTGGTTGTATCAGGGTTATGGGGAGGGTGGAGACTATTCTGATGACATTTTGCTCAGAAAATATTTTGAGCTTTTTTTCTTTCATAGTCCTGACTCTAAAAATGCCAAATGATCTGGGGCATTAAGTCTATTGCCAAACTAGCATTTGCCCAAAATTGGTATCAGACTTTTCTGGAACTATAAAACTGGCCTTATCTTGGCTTTGTGCACAAAATTGAATCTTCCAAGTAGAGTAAGATTTGTGAGTAATTTCTCTACCATCCTGCTGCCTTAATATGGTCCCTCCCCCCTTCCACACTTCTATTGCCATTTTGATTATGTTTAGCCTGAGTTAACCAAACATCTCATACTTACAAGTTAGACAGACCTCTCTCTCCTCAACGACTGCTCTCCCACTTACTTTCACCCAGGAACAGGCACTTTCACCAGCATTGATCTCTCCAACTGCGACCCCTCCATCTTTGTTGAATTCTCAAACTGGAAAGTTGCCCCTTCCTTCTGTGGAAGCGACCATTTCCCCATCTTTATCTCCACCCTCCCCTCCTCATCTCCACTCTCCCCTCCTCATCTCCACCCTCCCCTCCTCGACACATACTTTCCCTACAAACTGGAAGTTCCAGCATGCAGACTGGAATCTTTACTCCAGTTTATGCAACATCTCCATCACCAATGACATTCTTCTCTCCAACAACCCCATCTCTCTCTTCACTTCCAAGGTTTTGAAAATCACCAATTTCTCTATCTTCCCTCCATCTCTTTAAAACCCACCCATTTTCCCAATCCTGGATAAGTTCCACATTCTCAGAGCCAAAGCCAGGAAGACCATCAAACTAAGCAAAAAGATCTCCTGAGAAAATTACTTCTCCTCCTTGGATCTCCAGACCACCCCTATAAAGGCTGGAACATGATCCGAAACTTTAAAGAGAAAAAAGCACCTCCAAAAATATCTCTCACTCCATCCATAACAACACCGAAAACACTTACCTCAACGACATCTCCAATTGCTTAGCCTCCACTTTCACCAAAATCTCTTCCAATGAGAGTTTTTCTCACTCCTTTTGCAACCTGAAAATCGAGGCTGAAAAAAAAACTTTCTTAACTTTCAGTCTAACAATTAGGAAAACTACAACTTTCCATTCCCCTACTCCGAGCTCTCCTCTACCCTAAAAAATCTGGGTCCTCTTCCCAAGGCTCTGACGGCATCCACTTTAATCTCCTCAAAAACCTTTCCAGGACTTCTCTTGACATGGTACTCAAGATTTACAACCCCCTATGGTATTCCAAAACTTTCCTCAATATTTGGAGAAATGCCATCATTATCCAAATCCCCAAGCCCAACAAAGACAGATCCATTCCCACTAACTATCGCTCCATCTGTCTCACATCTTGCCTCTACAAGATAATAGAACGTATGGTCAATTACAGACTTTGCTAGTACCTTGAGAAGAACCTTATCCTCTCCTCATCTTAAAATGGTTTCAGGAGAAACCTCAATTGCCTGGACTATATCCTTAAACTAGACACCGATGTAAAAATGTCCATGTATCTTCAAAAATACATGGACAACTTAGCTCACTGGAGTGACACCAACGACTTTAATTTCTCAAAAGACAAAACTGTACTCATTCATTTCAACAACAGCAACTCTTTTCTTCTTTCGTCCCAATCTCTGTCTCAAAGATTCCATCATTCACAGTAAAGATAGTTCTTGTTTTCTTGGAATCACTCTCGATTCTAAGCTCTCTTATCTCCCCCACATCAACATCCCCAAAACCAGCTGTTACAAAGCCCTCAATATTCTCAAGGTCCTCTCAGCACTGACTGGGGAGCCAATCATCTTACCTTGTTCACCTTATATCGCTCCCTTCTTAGATCTAAGTTGGACTATGTCAACTTCATCTAAGGCTCTGCCTTGGCGCCACCCAAACCACCCCATCACCAGTCTTCATGTAAGGCCAAAGAACTCCCCTTTGACCTCAATTGCTCCGAGGCCCGTCTCTCCTTCGCTCTTTGCATTCTCACTGATCCACAGAACCCATGTTTCCATTCCACCCGCTCTCCTTTCTTTACCAACTTCTTCAATCTCAACAAATGCATCCCCCCACCTTTCTGTATCCGGATGCATTCTCATTTTCCCAAAGCCATGACACTTTCTTGATAGCCAGGCACACTAATCTCCCCCCTCCCGCTCCCACCTGGGTTATTCCTCCTCCCCAAGTTTTCCTTAGCCTTTGCTCCTACATGAAAGCTCTTAATAATCCAGGCTTCTTTCGCTCCAAATACTGCCAACTCAGTAGACATTTCCACGACTACAATGACTCCTTCCTCTTCACCAAAAGCTCCACACGGGAAGGCTCCTCTGCAGCCATTGCCACTTGTCCCAGCCTCACCCTTTCTTCAAGCTTGTTGTCACCGCATCTGCCTCGGTCACTCCTTTCTCACCCACTCCTACCTCCTTTCAGGCTCCTCCACACCTCCCTGCCCTACTTGCAACACTGATCTCTTGATCAAGCATATCCTCTTAACCTGTCCCTTATACCTGAACTCCAGATCACTTCTCTCCTCTTCACCTCCATTCCTGATCATTTCAAGAACATCCCTTCTCCAACATCACCACCTTCCTCCACAATAGCAACTTATTCTGCCTGATCTAATCCTTACCCACACTTCCCCCTTTTCTATCCTACCATCCCTTCCTTCCTTCCTTTTTATTACCTTTATTTGCTCCTTTATCATTTATAATATTTTTCTCTCCTTCCTTTCCCCTTCCCTCTCCCAGTCCTCTCTGTCCTAACTCTTGCACCATAGATTTTTAACACCCTCTTGGCACATTCGACTCTGACCGTCGTGGTGCCGTTAAACATTAACAGACCAAACCAAACCATCATATTTCAATTGGATATGTTCTAAAGCACAGGCATTCTCCCTTATTTAATCATTCCAATTCAAATATGAGCTGCTGTAAAGATTCATGATCCAGACACCATAACACTAGGAAGAAACATGTTATCATAATAAACACATTGTTAGTTTGTTGTGTGATTAACTTTCTTGGAAATGTTTTGAGCCATTTTGATTACATTTAGCCTAACTTAACCAAGCATCTCACAAGTTAGAAATAGCATGTAGCAGACAAAAAAACCCCAACAAAACCTGAGAATCAATTGTTCATATTTCAGTTGAATATTCAGATATTTATCTTAAAAGGCACAGGCATTCTCCCTCATTTTACTCCATTTCAAAGTGGATGTGCTGTGAAGGTGACCCACCACATCACTGAAAGAAGTAACATTATATGATAAACACAGTAATTGTTAGTTTGTTGTGTACAGTAATTCACTTTCCTGGAAATGCTCTTAGGTTTTGTCATTTAAGGGAGACATAAAGACTAATATTCTAGCTTGCTAGAGAATTACAAAATAAACCAACTACCAAAAACTCCATCATAAAATCTTAGTCCATTCTCAAGTTTTCCAAATTTGTGGTTGTAACATCGATGCTGCCATTTTGTCCAATCTAATGTTGTCAAAATCATGTGGCCAATGATGACATAATGTGCTCGATGTGCTAGTTCACATAATGTATTTCTTCAATACATGATGACATTTATATAGGGCGCCTTTTTCCCAGGAGTTACAAAGCGCCCAGAATGTTGCGACACAGTCCAGATCAATATAATAAACAAAAGAAAACAAAAGTTACACATTATCATATAAATGTGTCTTGAGCAGTTTCTTAAATTGTCCAAGTGAACTTGCATGGCGAATATTTCATACATGGGGAGCGGCAGCAGAAAATGCACGCGCTCCAGCTTTAGTGTTGATGCGATGCTCAGCGTGAAGGTTCTCTGAAGAGGAGTGCAGAGAACGCAAGGGAACGTAAAGTCGCAGACTGTCAGAAATGTATAATGGTGACTGATGAATGAGGGATTTGTAGACAAGAAGACAAATTTTGAAATCAATTTGGTGAGACACAAGAAGCCAGTGCCAATGCAAATAGAATTTGAAGTTTTGTTTCCAAAATGAATGAAGTTCTAAGGGTTTGAATCATTAATATCATATACATATAAAATTTCATAGACCTGTGAAAACGAAAAATGATTTCTTAGAAGTTAAACTATTTGCAATAGATTATAAAGAAATACATTAATATTCTAATCTGTACTACGGTGCAATAACATCATTTTTTAGAGGGCATATGAACAAAATGGCAGCTCCAATGTAAGTCTATATTGACAAAATAAATGTTTGAATAAATCACAAAATATATTCTTAATTGTTTTGTATGATGTGAAATTTCTTCAGATGACTTATAATTATTTCTATCATATTGAAGAAAGAAAAAACTAGACTTTATGTCTCATTTAATATACCTAAGTTTTGGGGTTGGTACATTACTAAAAAAATGATGCCATTTACAATAACGGTCTCTGAGTTACAAAAGAAGCCACACCCACCATAACAACACAGAAGCTATGTGGGGCAAATCCGCAATTGTGCATTACCAATGCAGTGACATTTAGATGTTTGTGAGGCCTACCGCAAGCTTTGATTTATTTATGGCACTTCTCTGGATCTTTAGCAAATGGGATAAACAAAATTCAGTTTGTTTATTGTTCTGGGTAAGAGCAATCAGATTCACAAAACCCGCAGCGGGCCCGTAAGCACAATTTTTGTTCAGCATTTTGTAGTCAATCAGTCTGTGTGTACAGAAATTTGTTTTGTACAGTAAATTGCATTGACTACATGAGCGTGCGCCGCTGACTAGCTGTACTGTACCAGTACCGCGTAGGATGTTTACCCCACTTAGTTATGCAGATTTTGTTGCTAGGCAAATTCATGCGGTGATTGATTGAAAAAGCAGTCAATCAACTAACTCAGACAGGTTAATTGAAATGCTGCTTTTGATGTCATTACTAGTAAAGGAGCTCTCTGTCGAAAACTGAGTCAAGGGAAGTTGAATGTTCTTTTTTATACTCAGTTCGTTGAGAAATTGCTAAGGTATTCATAAGAAATAAGTATGATTAATTTCAGCATTCGTATCAAAAGTTTGGAGTACCATAACATGCACAAAAATTGTAATTTATTATTCTTAAGACTCAAGAAAAATATGACCCTCACTTTTCGGCCATCCGCTCTTATAAGCTTAATCCTACCTCTCCAACAGTAAAAGACAGGTGCACGATGAACTTACCTGAGGCACTCAACTATGGTATCTTGTTACTGACGAGATAGGAGATAGAAATTAATGTACTTCTTAATTGTGTGACTCACCCCTACACCCTCGGACAAGGTGAGTCATTGCACCAAAGTGGGTGGACAAAACATGTACATTGACGCTCCCCTCATTCACTTAGGTGACTGACATTTTTTGTGAAATGACTTAACCCCAAATCAATCACGACTGTACAAAGTCAATGGGTCTGAAGTAAATTGACCCACCCCAGAGTCACTCTGGTGACTGACAATTTGGTATAATGACGCACATGTGAGTCATTGTTTCATATGTCAATGACTCACCTTGGACTGACATTGCCGGGGTAGCATTGGTGAGTCATACAACTGACAAGTGCATAATTCTCAAGAAGCACCAAATACAATGCCTCATCTACTTGATCAAGTGCTGCTTTTAAGTAAGTTGTTAGCTTAATTTGAAACAAAAAATTTCCAATATCTCTTGGGACTCTACTTAGCACTCACATTGAACTTATTATTAAAAAATTTGGCCTTGCTTTGATCTTCAATACTGCGAACTGTTCCGATCATATTAATTTACTGATATAGAATTTATTAGAAAGAAATCTCCAACTTCTTTCGGAATATGAATCTTTACAGGAAATCACCACTTAACAATGAGATGCCACGCATTCTTTATTTGTTTTTTTAAGAGTAATCTTGTCTCCAAATGATTATTTTTGGAGGACTTAAAAGAGTTTAAAATAAAATGCCTCTTGTAGACATTTTGAAACTAATACAGGGAATGCAGTATTGATCAAAAGTTCATACACTCAAAACAGATTTCTCTGGAGTGAATTGATTTTCACTTGTTCTGTAATAAGGAATTCAAAGGAAAGGAATTTGCCCCTTACAGAAATTTTAGCTTGCAGCATGCTTGCGACAAGCTAACATTTTAGCTTGCGCAAGCATGCTGCAAGCTGCAGCACACTTGCTGCAAGCTAGTATTGGGAACAAATGCTAGCTTGGGCAAGCTAACATTAGTTTGCGCAAGCTAGCATAAGATATTTGTTAGCTTGCACAAGCTTGCAGAAAGTTTTGCTAGATTGCACATGCTTGCAGATAGTTTTTGCTAGCTTGCGCAAGCTAATTTGTTCCAATATGAGCTTGCAGCATGCTTGCGCAAGCTAAAAATGTTATCTTGTCGCAAGCGTGCTGCAAGCTTGCTGTAAGCTAATACTCTGTAAGGAGCATGAAGTGACGTTGACTGAGTGAATCATATTTTGTAGAGTAGAATTGTCTGGTTTGCTGCATTTAGAAAGATGCCTTTGCCAAAGGGAAAAAAAAGTTGCATACAGTCACATAAAAGTAGTTTTTAATTAAATGTATATGGATCAATAATTCATGAAGTTGACTGAATATTTAGAATGAGAAGAATATAGTTGTTTTCTTGTTTAGATTATGAAATAAAAGAATCAAAAATCAAAACAGCTAATGATAATTCATGGCCAAGTACTGAACTCAAAAGTCCTTTTTTCGAGAAATTTTGCAGAATTTTTTTAATTCTTTTTCGATTCTGAGATGGAAAATATTTCTTTAGTTTTTTTTTTGAATTTTGAATCATAGTTAAATGTTCAACGGTTTGATTTCTGATGTGTATGAAAATTTGAAATTACTATATATATATATATATATATATATATATATATATATATATATATATATACATATACATATATATCATGATTTTCAATAAATGCTTAATTAGCAAAAAATACACCTTCACTTTTCGACAGAGCCCCTCTAAAATGCAAAAAACTTCACCCCATTTGAAAAGTATTGTATTTGGTTTAAAACTTACTGCCAGTTGCATTTTGCGTACATGTCAACTTTGATCAATTCAATAAAACAGGCATTGTGACCTCACAGGTTTCTTTCAGTAAAAACCATTGTTTTTAATCGTCTATGGAAGCATTTCTTGGGACTTTTTGTCATCCTTCTTTCTCTTCATGCATCATGATAAAAAGTTAATTGCAGTTTGTGTTTCCCCTCAATAAGACTCATGTGATAAAAAGTTAATTGCAGTTTGTCTTTTCCCTCATTAAGACTCATGTGATAAAAAGTTAATTTGCAGTTTGTTTTTTCCCTCATCAAGACTCATGTGATAAAAAGTTAATTTGCAGTTTGTCTTTTCCCTCATTAAGACTCATGTGATAAGAAGATAATTGCAGTTTGTCTTTTCCCTCGTTAAGACTCATGTGATAAAAAGTTGATTGCAGTTTGTCTTTTCCCTCATTAAGACTCATGTGATAAAAAGTTGATTGCAGTTTGTCTTTTCTCTCAATAAGACTCATGTGATAAAAAGTTAATTGCAATTTGTCTTTTTCCTCATTAAGACTCATGTGATAAAAAGTTCATTGCAGTTTGTTTTTTCCCTCGTTAAGACTCATGTGATAAAAAGTTGATTGCAGTTTGTCTTTTCCCTCATTAGGACTCATGTGATAAAGTTAATTGCAGTTTTTTTTTTCTCTCATTAATACTCATGTAATAAAAAGTTCATTGCAGTTTGTCTTTTCCCTCATTAAGACTCATGTGATAAAAAGTTAATTGCAGTTTATTTTTTCCCTCATTAAGACTCATGACCTTTTCAAAAGAAGAAAATTTGTGTAGTGGTTTACCTTTTGTATTTGAAATTGACAGAAATGTATCTTGTGCATTGGCAGCTTCAAGAGACTAGTTGGAGGGGAAATATATGATTGAGAAACCTTTTTTAAATTATAAATGTAATTCAATATCGTAAACAACAATGATTAGCAAGTCTTTGGAGGGCAATTAAATGCACCTCCTGCATCTGATATAGCCTTCTATGATCCTGTGAGTACACTAGAAAAAGAAAATGTTTTCAGTTAATGCATGGATGGTACTTGCTCAGGAACCTAGCAGGTCCCTGATTTGATGCAAATCAGAGAATATAGCAAAAATGGTACACTGCCTGGTTTGACTTAAATTGGGTAATAGATTTATAGATTTTTGAGCATTCGTAGAGGCAATCACTATCGATTACAGGTTAGTGATTATGGAAAAAGGTTGTTGTTGAAACATCATAGCTTCGTTTGTGTCAATTCTGACATATCTGCAAAGGTTAATGTGCCATGTGATAGTAAGTAAGCATATACAAAAATTGTAATTCGCTGAGCAGAATGTATTCAAACAAACCTTTAAAACACATTTAATGTCTGGCACGTTTAGAGAAAGATCTCTCATTACCATTTTCATTACACAGCAGAGCAAACAAAATCACTTGTTATAGATTCTTTATTTACAAAATGTAATTTGGATTTGAAAAAAAATCTGAATAGATTACAAGAAAAATTCCCATGTTTCCTGCTGCATTCGGACATGTTGCATTTTCTGATGGAATTGATGAAGATTGCAAAACCTCCGGAGATAGATTTACTGGTATATTTTCAAATTGTTGCCCTTAATGTGATAGAAATTACCATAGATAAGGTGATACATCAGACAGCGAATCTGTGGACTAAATGGTATAAGTAAGGACTTGATTTGGGATGTCACAGGCTTTATCAAACCCTGCATTCTGTTTTACTACTTTCCTGACATACCTAATGGCTTTTTGAGTGATAGAATACATAAAGATTTTGAGGAATCTGAGCCTGGATATGTCAGCCTCTATGAAAGCTCCTTCCAGTCTTCTGGTAAATAATATTGTGAGTTGTAGATATTAAAGCCTTTCTTCATATACTGCAGGAATTTATCTATTTGCGTAAATCAATACGTCTTTTTCCGTACCTGTAATTTTATTTATTGGAAAGCTGAATTAGTAAAAAATCAAAATGGACCTGAGTATTGGCCCTCTCATCACCTTTAGAATATCACACCCACCTCACTCATTCCCACATCCTTATTGACTCCCCTCTGCAACAATTGCCATTGCACCCTCACAGTTCATCACATTGTCCTTGCTTGCCCCCTGTACAATTTTCCCAGAGAATCCCTCACTCCCCACAACTCAATTGTTGAGTTCTTCCAGAAAAATTCTCCGCATAAAATGATCTCCTTCCTTTATCATGCTTCCCTCTACAACCATATTTAATTCTCCTCTTCCACCCCATCTACTTTGTTTTTGTTTCACCCATGTACTTCCTCTCTCGATCACAGCTTTCTGACTTTTTGTTCTTGAATTTCTCTCATTCTCCCCCTGTTTCCTTTCCTTCCTACCTCTAGAATGATCTGACCTCTGAGGCACAATTTGACCCTCGTTGTCATGGTGCTGTAAAGCCCTCATCAAACAAACAAACAAACTTATCAAAGCTCTTTTCCAGTCTACTGATAAATGATATTGTGAGTTGTAGACATTAAAGCCTTTTTTCATATACTGCAGGAATCATTTAATCTCCTCTGGACTTTCTAGGATGTCACCTTTTTAGATATGGGCTTCAAACTTGAAAGGGGAATGCCAAGTGTCGGAGGTCAAGCAAGAGACTTATTATATAGCTTTAACAAATTCAGAACCCTTTGTATCAAATTTTCTGTATATTTTACACATGCAACAACCTGAGCATGTACTTTAAAGGATCAGTGTCAAGCAAGTCCCATCTTATATGAAGACATAATGGTGAAGAAAGCATTCATGAATATTATTCCATTAAGGAGATATTTAAGTTTAAAGTTTTGTACCATTTGTATTAAAACGACTAAAATCAGACTAGTTGTGATGTCACATATCCCAGTGTTCACACTATGAGGTTCAAAATTTTGATAATATGTGCGAGAATCCCGCAATCCCGCACCTTATTGTGAACAAACAGATTCCTCAAAATCTTTATGTATTCTATCACTCAAAAAGTCATTGGGTATGTCAGGAAAGTAGTAAAACAGAATATGGGGTTTTCACTAGCTTTGGAATTTTGGGAGAGAAATTCCCTCTTTCAAAAAATTTTGGTAAGGATTTCAGAAATTTGGTAGGGAATTTAAGAATTTTAGTAGGGAATTTCTCTCATGCACTATCTTTTTTGGAGGCATGTTAGAAATTTCTAAATTCGTTAATTTAAAAATAAATAATAACACATGAATGTCTTGTTTGTTCATTTGTAACTCTTTTTTAATTATCTTTATTTTTGTAAATTGCATAAATGTTTCATGTCTAATCGCTAAAATTCATATTGTTAACTCGAGTCCTAATGTGTAATGTCCTCGAGTCATAATCACTGAATGCTTAGCGCGGATTTAAACATCTTGTCTTAGCCAGCAGCTTCCGGTAGCTGTGCGCAACCATCCTGCATTACTTCTAATTTTGTGCGGGATTGTGAGAACTGATTGCTCGATTTGCGCAATCGCGCTGCTAATGCAAACCCTGACAGAATCTAGTGAGGGTAATTATAATTCACCCCTGAAGAAACTTTGAGGAAAAATAATTCAAATAGTAAAAATGTTAGATAAACCTTCCAATGATAGACTTAATACTACGCCAGTCATTTCTACACAGGAAAGACAGAGCTTTAAACTTAAATATCTCCTTACCTGAATAAGATATTGAAGCAGTTTCTTTGTCATATTGTCTCTTTTCAAGTTTTCTTTCATAAAAGATAAACTTGCTTGACTACTGAACTATAATCTTTTTAAGTGAGCTTAAATCAACCTTGACATTTTTTCCTTCATATAGACATGTATGGTAGGTAACATTCTTAGGTGAATGACTCTGAATAGAAATAATTAAGGAAGAATTAATGATTTCCAATAAGGATTTTATATCTAGTGCATTTGTATGCATATTTTTTCTAAAGGCATAAGAAATTATGAGTTCTTCATATCTTAATTAGTCACCAGACTTTCCATCACTACATTATAAATAATAATCTAAATAAATTGTTATTATCACTACTACAATAATATAAACAGCAACATATTAAAACATTTATACATGCAGGCATTTTCGGAGAAATTGGTTGATACTTAAATGGGTAATAATACATTGACATGTTTTTAATATTAAATTTGTATTTTAGTTAATTTTCCGCACATAATTCCCTTAAAGATTTCTGCAAGAAATTTTTTTTTTTAAATAACAAGAAGTTGTTATTTTTAGTCTTTAACAGCTAGAAAATAACATTGTTGTATTTACTTAAAATTATATAGGTATATACCTACATCTTTTCTCTGAGTAACAAGGGCACTTAAGTCGAAGATGGCACTTGTCTTCAATTTCATGTTAGGTGTTGGACGAGAGCAACGTAAATTAAAGAATCTGTTCTCCAATTCCGTTCTGGATTTTCCTAAATCATGCACTTTTAACCTATACCTTTGCACCTTTTTTTTTTTTTTTTTTTTGGGGGGAGGGGAGGGGTTTCTATTTGAGGATAGGTGATTGATTTTGGTATGATTGTTCCTTTTTAGTTTTTTCCCCAGTTGTAGGTCACAACGCCCACACACCCTTTCACCCTTTTCGGTTCTTGTATAGTGGTTCCCCTATTGTAGTTGCAGCTAGGACTTTGTTTTTTAGTTGCCTTGGGTCTCTCTGCCCTTGATATTTTTTCCAACATGGTCAAACACTTCTGCCATGCCCTTGACCTTGACTCTCTCCCCTCCCCATGACCTACCTGCTACCTTCGACCATCTGTCAGCCCTAGTCCCCCAAATTTTAATCATTCAGGCCACCAACAAACCAGACGAGTTTCAAAAGAGTTTCCCCCTTCATCATTCACAACGCGCTTCAAGGCCTTGTTGGCACCCACCCCAAGGTTTCTACTTTCAGATCCGGTGATCCCCTGGTGCACTGCATCAGTGACACTCAAGCCACCACCCTCCTCTCCACCAAAACCCTAGCTAACACTGGTATTGACAGCAGTTACCTCCACCATTCCCTGAACTCAAGCAAAGGTGTCATTAGAACTACGGACCTCTCCTACTAAATGAAGACCTTGTAGAGGAACTTGCCAGCCAACACCTAACTGAGGCCCATCGTCTTTTCCTCAAGAGAGACAGTGCTGAAACCCACCAATACCATCTTCCTGACTTTTGCCACACCAACCTTCCCCTCCCACATCACTGCTGGTTATCTCAGAATCCCCTCCGCCTCATACATTCCCAACCCCCTGTGCTGTCATAAGTGGCAGAGGTATGGCCATGGAAATTACTTTTGCCGCAGCCAAGCGCGCTGTGGCAATTGTGCAGCCTCGCACCATGACAGCGCCTCTTGCACCAACACCCCACACTGCACTAAATGTGACAGTATTCACCCAGCCAACCACCCCCTCCTCAAAAGACTGCCCCACCTGGCTTCAGGAAAAACAGATACCTTTATATAAATTTTAGCTTGCAGCACGCTTGCGACACACTATCATTTTTAGCTTGCGCAAGCTTGCAGCACGCTAGTATTTGGAACACACGCTAACTTGTGCAAGCTAACATTAGCTTGCGCAAGTTAGCATATATATTTGTTAGCTTGCACAAGCTTGCAGATAGTTTTTGCTAGTAACTAAACTGAAAACCCTCAATTCCAGCACCACTTACCCGGAGGCCAGAAAGCAATTCCTCACTTCGCCATAGTCGCCATAAACACCATACCGCCCCCTCCCCTAACACCACTAAACTGGCTCTACTTACCGAGCCCTAAGCCCATCGCCTTTGCACAAACCACTTCCACCACTACCTCGCTCTCCAACTTTACCCCCGTCCCCTACCCCAACACCTTAAACTGCATCAAACACCAAATTCATGCCAACCTGGCCAACAAATCAACAAACAACCCACCATCCAAACCCACATTTATGACATTTAACATTGATGACATTTAAGATGGCATGGATTGTTCAATTAATCACCCCCTCCCCCCCTCCCCCGCTCACCCTCTCATGGTGTACAACAAACAACTACAATAACATTCACAACATTGTACAATGGAACATCAGGAGCCTCAAGGCTAACTCAGAAGAAATTGACCTTTGGCCACCACATTTAACCCCCTCCCCCTCCTCCCCGCTCACCCTCCTCATGGTGTACAACAGAAACAACTACAATAACATTCACAACATTGTACAATGGAACATCAGGAGCCTCAAGGCTAACTCAGAAGAAATTGACCTTTTGGCCACCACATTTAACCCAGTTGTCTTCTACCTACAAGAAACCTTCCTGAAAACTACTGACCACTAATCCCTCAATAACTTCTCTTGCTACCATTAACATCAAGAGGACGTGAATTTTTTATGTAAAACAGCTCTAGAAACGTAAACCCTTATTTTCCCATTTTTGTTAACTTTCTTTCGTCTGTAAATTCACCCTTTATTTTCGATTACTAAACAAACTGATATCATTTTCTTTTATTAATCTTTTATTATCTTTTATCAACAATTTGCAAGATAAATTGTATCTGTAGATGTTATAGTTCTTAAGATAATGCAGTTTTAAAATGGTATGTTTTCAGCTCATTAAATATGCACAGCGCAAAAAGCTGTGCACACGTTCCTAATAGAATAAATCACTTTTTAGGGCTGTGCGGACTTACTGCTTCAGTTTACTGGTAGAGCTGTTTGTGTGCAACTCCACATGGCCACTTTGCCGTATGTGCAAAAGTGCCCTTAACTTTATCACACCACAAGTTATGTCTGTAGTTTCGTTCAATGCATATTTCAGAGTGAATATCCAGAACCAACATTTGGCTATTTTGTGAGAATATTAAATTGTTACGTACAGTACATGTAGATATTATTAGCGATTCATTGAATCTGGTACAGATAAACCCATAAAGAAGATCTTACATCATGCTACATTATACTTACATGCGAGCTTCCATCTTTGATAAAATTGGTAGGTCTTTTCATCACAAATTTATGTATGTTAGTATGCACTTTAAACTTTGTGTGGAAATCATCACACCAACAAAGCAGATTGCTGATATGTGCAGTGACAATCTTTGTATGGGACAACAATCGTCCCTGTTTCAACATAGTGATGATTAAAAATAAGGTTGACTGGAAAAGCTTCTTTCTTTTTCTCATTTTGACACAGTGACAAATGTGTTTAAATTTATATGTTTATTTTCTTGTTTTCTATATTTCATGAATTATTTAAAATGTAAGTAAACAATAAATGAAACAACATGAATTCTGACACATGAATGTTCTTAAAGCTGGAACAATCTTGTCTGTTGCCATCAGATTTTGGCACGACTGAGCTAATACACTTTTAGACCGTTGTAAAATTTAGTTTACCTGCATGTTACAAACATACTTGTGAATCAGGCTGATGGATACTTTACTACAGGAAGACTTATATACATCTGTGTAGCATGTCCTGTCAGGCTTGTGAATTTACATGTGCCACATGATTTGTGTGTTTTCATGATCCAGAAATTAAGTGTGAACATGTAAATAAAGTATAAGAATATTTCAATGCAGGATTATTCTGTCAAATGTCATAATGGTTGTATTGAAACAAATGTAACTGTTTCTGAACAAATATTTAGTAAAAATTGTGTCTTTATTTCTCTGGTAATTAACATGATGAAAACTCTGGCTATAAATTTTTAGTCCAATGAATCCAAACTTACCAGTGTTTAAAGTCACTGATGAAAACATCCCTTGAAAATTCAAAACGAATCCTCAGCCCCACATTATACGCATGACTTGACCCTGCAGTAAGCCAAAACCACAATATCTAGCCCTTACAATAAGTTCCATTGTGTGCATATAGATGATTGGGAGTGTAATTACTGATGCGTAAAATCACAGCACTATCATCTGTGGTGGGTTTCTCAATTGCTTCTAGCAGAATCTAAAAATCATACCCGCCAAAATGGAGGTTCTTGCGGGTAAAAAGACTGAAAATTTGTAGCGAGGATTGAGCGTAATGTTATTTTTTGCCGTTTAATTCCTTTCATACACATCACCTTTTGTGTGGGAATCAAAGGATTAGTTCAGGGGTGGAGCAAGTCCACCATATGCAGGAGAACTTTAAAAGAAACCAAATGGTGAAGAAAGCATTCAAAAATCTTTTTCCGTTTAGGAGATATTTTAGTTTAAAGTTTGGTATTATTTGTACAGAAGTGACTGAGATCAAGACTAGTGGTGATGTCATAACCTTAGATTTCCCAAAGTCTTCATGTTATATCAAGGATTTATATTTTTGTTGGAATGAAACTTTACCTTCAGTTTACTGGTAGAGCTGTTTGTGTGCAACTCCATGTGGCAAAGTGTGCAAATGTGCACTGAACTTTATTACACAACTGTGGTTGTGACTGTATACAGAAGTGTTTCAATTCTTGTTTCAATTTTTGGATATTTACATCTGTATTTTTGATTTGATTTAGGCTGAGTTTTATCATATTGTTGGTTTTTACATTTTTCCTGCATATTTTTTATTTTGTTGTTTTCATTAGCTTCCACAATTGTTAATTATTATTATTGTTGTTGTTGCTGGTTTGTGTGTGGTATTCCATACTATTACACACTTTGTTACTGGTTTTATAAGCTATGTTAGGCTAACAGTTGTTGTATGTTAGGCTTTGTTATTTTTTAATTCAAGTGTATAGGCTTATGTGTTCAGTGTAGGCTAGTATATTGTGTGTTGAAGCTAAGGTGTTTCTTTAGGTATTGTTGGGCCTATTGTTTCTCTTTTAGGTTGTTGCTTTGGGGTTTAGGTAAGGTAGGGTGTAGGTGTAGGGATCATGACCTTATAAGTTTTGATCTGTATTGTTTCACGGAAGATTTTCTAGCTAATAAACTGGTTTTAGATTTTAGGAATGCTGACTTTGCTGCACTTTAGGATAATTTGTCATTCGATTAAAATTCTTTGCTCCATGACTTAGATCCTTCTAAAGCATGGAATGTTTTCCGAATTATAGTTTTGGAGGGTGTAAATAGTTTTGCCCATTAAAGAAAGTCTGTACGTGTAATCGGCCAGTGTGGATGTTTCGGGAGGTTTTGCAGGCGGATTGGAAAAAGAAGAAGTTGTGGCGTTGTTATTAATGTAGTGGGTGTCCTGCGGAGCTTGCTAGGTATTAGGATCATGAGAAGTTCACAAAGGGTTTGATAAGAGATACTAAAGTGCGTTTAAAAAAATGTTTATCCAAAGAGGTTAAGATTAATCTTAAGTTGTTTCATTCGTATGTTTGCTCAAACCAAAAAACCAAGGAGGTTGTTGGTCCCCTTCAGGGTAATATTGGTGTTACTATCAATAGTGGTAAGGATATGGCTGTGGTTTTGAATGAATACTTTGTGTCTGTTTTTACTAAGGAGTCCCCTGCTGATGATGTTGTGGATTATCTTAGTGTGCACTCACCAGTATCCATTAAGAATGTTAAATTTTCAGTTGATGTTGTGTCTTAGAAGTTGGAGGGTTTGAATTCAAATAAAGCACCCGTCCAGATGGTATATATCCTGCTGTCTTACGTGAGTGTTCCGATGTTCTTTCTGTTCCCCTAAGTATTATCTTTTCAAAGTGCTTTGTCACTCCCATTCTTAAAAAGGGTGGCTACAGTTTGCCTTGTAACTATAGGCCAGTGAGTCTTACTAGTGTTATGTGCAAGGCCATGGAGTCAATTGTTTAGGATGTTGTACTAGATCATTTACTGGTTAATGGTTTGTTGAACATGTCCCAGCATGGGTTCTTACCTGAGAGGTCTTGTTTTTCTAATTTATTGGAGTTTCTTGATGATGTCATTAAACTAGTTGATTTTGGTCATAATGTGGATGTTATCGAAATTTCCAAAAAGCATTTGATAAAGTTCTATTGGGTAGGCTTATGATGAAAACAAGAACGCTTGGTGTGGAGGGAAAGTGTGCCAGTTGGATACATTTTTGGTTAGTTGACAGGTCACAAAGAGTTGTTCTTTTTAATGGTGAAGTATCTCCATGGAAGAAGGTTACAAGTGGTGTTCCTCAGGGTTCTGTATTGGGTCTGCTTCATTTCTTAATCTTCATTAATGATATTGATGTTTCCCTTGGCTCCAGGATTTGTAAATTTGCTGATGACACTAATCTGTACAGGATTGTTGATGCTAGGGATTTTTCACTTTTGCAAACTGATCTGGATAACTTAGTTTCTTGTTCCCAAACATGGCAGATGTAATTTAATGTTGATCAATGCAAAGTTATTCATTTTTGTCAGAGCAATTTTAGCAATTTGAAGCCTTCAAAAGAGTGTGCTTTAGCAGCTGCAAGGGCAAATAGGATGCTTGATTTAATTAAAAGAAATTTTTGTTTTCTTGGTAGAGTGGTTGTTCTTATTTTGTGTAAGCAGTTAGTCAGGCCTCACCTTGAGTATGCTATTCAGGCTTGGAGTCCCTTTTATAAGAAGGATAAGTTCCTTTTGGAGCAGGTTTAGCAAAGAGTCACTAGACTTATTTCTGAAGTAAGGAATCTTTCTTATGAATCTAGGTTGCGAATTCTTGGTTTGACCACGCTTGAGTTGAGAAGAGTAAATGGCGATGTGAATCCGTTTTTTTAAATTCCTATCTGGTAGTAATGCTTTGACTTCCTGTAATTTCTTGCATGTTTAAGCTAATCCTCATGTGACATGTGGTAACAGTTTAAAGTTGACCAAAGAGTTCTCACGGATAGATATTCAGTGTTTTAGCTTTTCACAAAGAGTTGTTATTGAGTGGAATGGTTTGCCTGAGTGGATGAGCTCCAATTCTGTTCACAATTTCAAAGTAAACATTGATAAGTTCTTTACTAACTTTGATTTTTTGTTGTGGTGGTGGTGGTGTTAGTTTGAGCTTTTTATGGGGTGATCCACCCTTCTTAGCTCATAATCTTGTTATCATATTTTACACAAGTTTTGTCTGTTGTTTTTATCAATGCATGTTTGAGAGTAAATATCCAGAACCAACATTTGGCTATTTTGTTAGAATTAGTGCTGTCATGACATGGCTCTATTATGTATTAATTATTATGGAGAAAAATAATGCGATATATCGTATATCGCTATACTTTTCAGGAAAATTGACTCATGACACAAATTGCTAATATCACTAACGTTACATCTTTTATGATGAACGCAAGAAAAAATGATTTGCAGAACTAGCAGACGACATGATCACGTGACTATTATGTTCATCACGCATCACGCATGTTTTTGGTAATTCGGCCAACGTGACCATGAATCATCAAAGTGAGAGGCATGTTCTGGGTTAATTTTTCGTTTTTTTTTGCCAACTTTCATCGCAATGTGCCAGTGTGGGATGACAGAGCACGATTTTTAATGAGTTTTTTTTTAACGTTTCATGCTATTTTTGTACATTTTTAATGGCCTAAGCTTGACATTTAGATTTAATACCGTAACGTTAGAAATGTAACGTACAAAGTAGCCTACCTAGTTGAGCAAAAATTTCTTAGTTGAGTATTAGTTTTTGGTATCGCGATATGTCGCGAGAGGCATATTTCATGTTGTGGGAAAAGAGATATATCGTGATAATCGACATGTCATGACAGCACTAGTTAAAATATTAAATTGTTACGTACATGTAGATATTATGAGTGATTCCTTGAATCTGGTACAGATAAAGAACCCATAAAGAAGATCTTACATCATGCTACATTATGCTTACATGCGAGCTTCCATCATTGATAAAATTGGTAGGTCTTTTCATCACAAATTTATGTATATTAGTATGCACATGAAACTTTGTGTGGAAATCATCATACCAACAAAGCAGATTGCTGATATGTGCAGTAACAATCTTTGTATGGGACAACAATCGTCTCTGTTTCAACATAGTGATGATTGTAAATAAGGCTGACTAAAAATATTTTGTTTTTCTTTTCTCATTTTGACATAGTCCCAAATGTGTTAAAGCACATTTTACTATCATTTATATGTATATTTTATTGTTTTCTATATTTCATAAATTATTTAAAATATAAGTAAACAATAAATGAAACAACATGAATTCTGACACATGAATGTTCTTAAAGCTGGAACAATCTTGTCTGTTGTCATCAGATTTTGGCACAACTGAGCTAATACACTTTTAAACCGTTGTAAAATTTAGTTTACCTGCATGTTACAAACATACTTGTGAATCAGGCTGATGGATACTTTACTACAGGAAGACTTATATACATCTGTGTAGCATGTCCTGTCAGGCTTGTGGATTTACATGTGCCACATGATTTGTGTGTTTTCATGATCCAGAAATTAAGTGTGAACATGTAAATAAAGTATAAGGATATTTCAATGCAGGATTATTCTGTCAAATGTCATAATGGTTGTATTGAAACAAATGTAACTGTTTCTGAACAAATATTTAGTAAAAATTGTGTCTTTATTTCTCTGGTAATTAATCATTTTTTGCTTTTTAAGTTCTTTCATACACATCACCTTTTATGAGGGAATCAAACGATTAGTTTAGGGGCCGAGCAAGTCCACCTCATTTTAAAGAGAACTTTAAAAGAAACAAAATGGTAAAGAAAGCATTCAAAAATCTTATTCCGTTTGGGAGATATTTAAGTTTAAAGTTTGGTATCATTTGTATAGAAATGACGGGGAAAAAAACTTCATGCACTTTACTCAGTAGTTACGCCACTGTCAAAGTTCATTCTCAGTGAGCTGTTCACTTAAGTAGCTGAAAAGAGGCTCTCGGGTTTGGAGTTGTGAATTTCCCCTGATTTTGAGAAAATGAGGTGTCAGGTTGGAGGGACCCAAGGGGGAAAATCTTAATCACTATGCCCAGCATTTGCGCAAGTTTAACACTGCATGATGATGCTGGCCTCAGTCAGTGCCATCTTTGATCCAGGAAAAGCTACAAGTGAGGTGGTAGTGATCAGACCGGCCTCTGCAACCAGTCTCCCTGGTCAGTGGTCTGCTTTAATCTTTTTAAAGGCAAAATATGCACACAATAATAATGATGTGCATGTATCGTTAAGTTACAGCGATCACCAGCAGTCACAAAGCATCAACAAAACAAACTAGGCTAGGCCTAAAACCATTTACAGTACTATTTCAACCCATCTTTTTTTTTTCTCCAAAAATCTTTAACATAACACCCATCAAAAAGTTTCAAATGATACCAGAATCACTGCTATGGGCCTATTTGACGAAGTAAAATAATGTTTTGAAAAGTGCTTGTCCAATCAGTTGTGCCACGACCTCGTGGGTCATGAGGTGTTGATAGAAATAAATGTGGCTGAAACTGTACGTGATAGGGTCGCTTTAAAATCCGACCATGACATGTTACAACCTAAGGTGGGGCAGCTTGGGTATTACATGCTTGGCCAAATTTTATGGTTGTGGACTCAACTTACACTTACCGATGCAGCAAACCAGCGAGTTAAGTAACGATTTCATTGCTGATCGTGCCAAAAACAAACGGTGCATTGTTAGTATTGGGATAATGTTCTAAAATTTATAGCACTGCACAATTCAACACATACTTACGAAATGTTTTTAAAGAATAGTTTTATGTTAAATGAAGCCTTGGCATGTATGAAGGAGAGGACGTTTTTAATAACGATCGTTTACATAGGAAACTGTAAGTTGTATCATGATGAAATGAAATTTTAAAGAAAACTTTTTTTTTTACGTACAGAAAAAAGACGTCAGAGAACTTCTTCCTCATCTAAAGACCTCAATGCGAATCACGATATGGGTGATTCAAGCACAGCCGTGAGCAACAACAGTACGACCGCCGCCTCGGGGGAGTACGACTACCTTATTAAGTTTTTGGCGCTCGGAGATTCTGGAGTTGGAAAAACCAGCTTTTTATATCAGTACACAGATGGCACCTTCAATTCAAAATTCATCTCTACAGTAGGAATAGATTTTAGGGAAAAGAGGGTGGTAAGTAGATTTGTTTATTTTCTTTAAAGGAGACAAAGTCTGGCTTTATCTTCATTTAATATGATAGAAATAATAATTACAAGTCATCTGAAAAAAATTCACATCGTACAAAACAATTAAGCATATATTTTGTAATTAAAAGATTACTTCAGTGGTCCAGCAAGTCCATCTTATATGAAAGAAGACTTCAAAAGAAACAAAATGGTGACGAAAGCATTGCAAAATCTTATTCCGTTAAGTAGATATTCAAGTTTAAAGTTTGGTTTCATTTGTGTACAAACGACTGAAATCAGACTAGTTGTGATGTCACAGCCTCAGATTCCTTAAAGTCTTTATGTATTTTAAAGAAAGTATATGTAATTCTTTCACTGTTTAAATTTTTGTGTGTGTGGAAAACCAAATAATATTGGTCGTGCTTTTAACGAACAGTATTTAATGCATTGGTCATAACATTGCAAATGCGCCATAGAAACTGTATAATTCTCTATCATATATCAGCTAGAATATTTGACTTTGTGTCTCCTTTAATTACAGTATTAGATATTCAAGATTATGAGTGATTTGCGAACATAGGATTCATAAGGTAAATTGTTTCCAGCTCTCGGTCGAAAAGTGACTGCATCATTTTCAATGGAATTATGAAATAAAACAGGTCTAATTTTGATACTTGTGTCATTGAAAATTTACTCAAAAATTAATAATGATTCATTTGAAGATTTGTATCAACGGTTTTCAGTACCATCACGTGAACGAAAAGTGTGTTCGAATATTTTTCAGAAAATATTCCACACATTCGGCCGCCAACTTTTTAGAAAAAAAATGCAAATATGTTCTCATAACTGCTATGAAAGTCTGTGGGAATTCATGCACAAATTCTGAGGTGTTTTGTTGAGGGTTTAGCAGTGATGGTATTTAGTACTTATGCATGTTAAAGAAGTGTTCTATTATTCAGGGACCCACACTTTTTGGTTGAGTTGCTCCTTTAAAAGAATTACATCAAGATATGAGCTGCCATCTCCATCATAGATCATCAGTTCTGTAGTTGTTTTGAAAACATTTGCAAATTTGGATCAGTAATACCTAAAATATTAAGACTTGTCTAACTCTAAATTTAAAAGCCCTTGTTAGATTTCTATGTCTGAAAACTTCTGAAACAATAGACTGTTATTGTGGTAGACTTTCCCAGGATTTGCTTCGTAAAAATTGGGTATTTTAATTGACATTTGAGTTACAGGAATTGTGTTGGCATTTTATATGCTAGTTTCTTTAAAACTCCAACAAAACAACATCCTATGTAAGTTGCACTATAAAAGCTTCAGGCAGGTAAAGAGATTCCGAAAATGAGATGAGATAGTTCAATGATTTACTTTGACCATGTTCTGACTTGAATACGAGCTCGGGATCAGACCCATTGCAGGTGATCCGCAATTTTTTTACTGTGAGAATGCCCATCGGATCTGATCACCTGCTCCGAATCTTGATCCTAGTGGAGAGTAGGATTATGATCTGAAGCAGGCGATGGGATCCACCAATGAGATTATCAAAAAACCTGCGATTATGGTAGTAACACATTAATCAGTTATAACTTGTTTGTTTTGTATGAACAGTCAGCCATTATTTTCATGTGTTTTTCAAAGACCCACTTTTTAACTTCAGGTTCCCTGATTTCCCCCAATAATATCCCCTGCGGTGCACTCAAGTGAAAATACATGACATTTGTTTTTCTTTCTACAATCATCCATAAGGTTATTGTCGCGGATAGGCCTAGTCGCGGATCGTGATCCAGAAATACGTGAGGACACGGCCTTCTTTACTGCTAAACACAAGCTTCTTAGACTCTTTTCAAGGTCGCTGTATTTTGTCATCCTAGCATAAAGATTAGCATCAAGTTTTTATGGTTTGTAAATGTAACCTTTTGGAAAAGGATTTTAAGTGCATTATGTTTGGCTTTAAATGTTTGCAATGGTTTAATAAGTCAGGCTTATGCTGCAATGTTTATCTGTATATATTAACCTTCAAAAAGTACAAATATCAGCAAAATATATATTATTTGTTTGAGGTTCATGTTTTGTATCAAAATGTTGTGATGATTATTCAGTTTTTGCATTAGGAACTTCACAATAACAAATATGATAATAAGGAATGTTTTTCAAATTCTGTTTGATCTTGCCTACATACTTGAATCAGAAACACTTTGTATGTATGGCGGTAAGTGGTCCTGTAATAGTGTAGAAGAATTTAACAATAGCAATTTTGTTTGCCAAAAAGATCTTGGATGCAAATTATGAAGCAAAATGTCTTATCATGCAGCAATATTCCCATTTTTGGTGAGCATGTGAAGCATAATGCAAATCTATGTAATGGCGAATTCGGCCATCCACAGTTTTTCCTGAGATTTCCTCCGAAATGCTAACAGTTTTTTGAGAATTCCTCAGAAAATGTGAAAGCTTCTACGGAATTCCTTGATAAAGTTGAAAGTTTCTTCAGATATTCTTATGGAAGGTTAGAATTTCCTTACAAAATCTTAAAGTTTTTCAGAGACACTTAAGACAGCATTAAAGACTAGTTTCTTTAAAATGTCTACACAACATTTGATATTTTCTTAGAAGGTAACTGTAAAATGATATAATTTTTCAATATTCTTCAGAGATTCTCAAGCGTCTCTCTTGTAGCGCTGGAGATTTAAAATCAGGCATGATTATAAAACTCCGCCTTTTATTATTGTGGTCATTAGATTAAAGTTGCTACAGGATATGAACTGACCAGACTTTTTAATTCAGTATGCTTAGTCAGGGAGTGTGACAGGATGTGACTGGGAGGGATGCCATGTGGGACATGGATGGGGGCCATATGGGACATATGATAGAATATATACCAGGTGTATACATGATAGAATATATACCATGTGGTATACACCAAGGGCTACTGTATATTAGACATAATTATTTGACTCCGCCTTTTTTTTTTTATTGAACAGTTCATTTGCATATAAGTTATTATATGAACTGACACTTTCATATATAGTATGCTCAATCAGGGACTGTGATAGCTAGGATGAGACTTCTTATGGAGCCTATGGGATGTCATGTGGGACATGGGGTGGGATGCCATGTGGGACATGGGGTGGGATGCCATATGGGACATGGGGTGGGATGCCATGCGGGAACATGGGGTGGGATGCCATGTGGGACATTGGGTGGAATGCCATGTGTGACATGGAGTGGGATGGCATGTGGAACAGGGTGGAATGCCATGTGGAACATGGCATATATGATGGAATGCCATGCAGGACATAGGGTGGCATACCATGGGATGGGATGTCATGTGGGACATGGGATGGTATGGGATGTCATGTGGGGCATTGGATGGTATGGGATGTCATGTGGGACATGCAATGGTATGGGATGTCATGTGGGGCATTGGATGGTATGGGATGTCATGTGGGACATGGGATGGTATGGGATGTCATGTGGGGCATTGGATGGTACGGGATGTCATGTGGGACATGGGGTGGGATGCCATGTGGGACATGGGGTGAGATGCCATGAGTATCACAGAGTGTGACATAGCTAAGGATGTCATGTGTGACATCGGGTAGGAGGCTATGTGGGACATAGGGTAGGAGGATATGGGGACATGAGATGTGATGCCATGTGGGACTTAAAGTAGGATGTCATTGGTACATTTGGAGGGATACCATGTAGAACATATGGTGGGATCCAATGTGGGACATACGGTGGGATGCCATGTGGGACATCAGGTGGGAAGCCACTGATGCAGGACATAAGGAGGGATGCCATGGGGGACATAGGGAGAGATGCCATGTGGGACACAGGGAGGGATGGATCCCATGTGAGACATAGAGAGGGATGTCATGTGGGTCATAGGGTGGAATGCCATTTGGGACATTATGGAATGCCATGTGGTACACGGTGGAATGCCATGTGGGACATGGTGGAATGCCATGTGGGACATGGTGGAATGCCATGTGGGACATGGTGGAATGCCATGTGGGACATGGTGAAATGCCATGTGGGACATGGTGAAATGCCATGTGGGACATAGTGAAATGCCATGTGGGACATAGTGAAATGCCATGTGGGACATGTTGTATAGCAGAATGCCATTTGGGAGATATGGTAGAATGCCATGTGGGACAAGGCATGAGACGTCATGTGGGACATGGGATGGGAGTCAAATTGAAATATAGGATTGGATCCATGTGGGACATAGGGTGGGATGCCATGTGGGACATGGGATGCCATATGGGACATGTGATGCCATGTTGGACTTAGTGTGAAAAGCCATTTTTATAATTGGCCGGGTCATATGATATGGGTGTCAAATTGCACGAGCTTAATAATGATAATACAAATGATTTATAATGCGCACATATCCACTCTGAAGAGCGCTCAAGGCGCAAGTAAGATAAAACAAACAGACAAAGAAACAACAAAAGCACAAAAAAACCTATCCAGAATCATTAAAAGCAGAATTGATGAGGTGAGTCTTAAGTTTCTTTTTGAAAATGTTAAATTCATAGCCTGTCTAATTTCAATAAGTAAACTGTTCCAAGTATGTGGTGCAGCAAATGCAATGGACCTCCCCTACCCTCCTACTACCGATTTACCTTATATTCCTTGAGAATGGACAAATTACTGGACCTAAGATTACAAGGTGGATTGTACATGAAAATTAAATCAGCAATGTAAGTAGGACAACAATTATTTAGGGATTTATAAACAAGTAACATAAGTTTGAAAATAATTTTATGAGAGACAGGAAGCAAATGGAGATCCTTAAGTACCGGGGTAATGTGACATGATTTTTTTTTAAAGTCAAAATGCGGGCAGCAGTGTTCTGTATTTTTTTGAAGAACCAATGCATGCGAACCATGACGGTATTTACCGGTCTAGTTTAATGAGTTTTGGAGCAATGTTTTTCTTTTCATGTCCTCTTTCGGATGTGATGATATGTGATCTAATTCTTTCGGTCTGTACTTAACTTTTGAAGCTTTATCATACTGTTCACTTAGATCATTCACCTGTATTTGTTCTAATTGGGGAGATTTATGTCCTCTACATGTAGATGGATGAAGGTAGTATGTTAAAGTGTATATGGCTCATCGTAGATCAAATTTAAAGAGAATAAGCCCAAGTTATTCTCAAGTTTTCTTCAATGGCACATGCTGGATTGCATGCAGTCATTCACCTTTGTTGACGGAAGAAAAATATATGAGAATATCAATATCAGTTAGTTTAACATAATTGATGATATAGTCTTGGTTGTCACTGTCTATACCAGCCTGGAAGATGCTGACAACCTCTGTGATGTGCTGCATGAAGAATTAGCTGTATCAGCTTATTTCAAAGAAAACCACTTTGAAGTTCCAAAGTTATTGCAAAATATTTTTTCTTGCTGTGCAGGCAGTGATTTTTAATGTCTTTGATTGATTTGTTAGGTTATTTAAAGTGTAAATTGATATTTAGATGTATATTAGATAAAAAGTCAGTTCTGAAATGTAGTTTAGGCATTTGACCAGCTGGGTTTTAGCTTTCTTATACTGTATAAAGCAGTACATGTTAACAATTCCTTATATTTGGAATGTTTTCACAAAGACTAGCTTCTTAGCTAGATAGGTCCAGTATACTATGCAGCCCCCTAGCTTTGCTGTTTTACAGGGGCGGCCCGCCATGCCCCTCCATGGGCCCATCCTTCCCCCTCCCCCTTGGGGTCCACCCTGTCCCCTGGGGTCCCCTCATAAGAATTTGTTTTTAAATTATTTTTTTTATAGATTTTTTAAAATTTTATATTTTTAATCTTAATTAACCTTATAAATGAAATACCTTACTTGGATACAGAACACAGATTGATAGATTAGTAAGCAATTGTCCTGTTTGGCTCATGAATGGTCCTTATCAATCAGAATAGTTTATATCTGAGGTTTGATTATAGCTAAAATCCCAGAGCTTCTTCTTTACCATGGGATTAACCCCCTGGACTCCATGCCGAAAAGACACAGCACTTCGCGTGTGCATTAATGTGCCCCTCAACAAGTCTTGCACCTCTCTTTAAATCAAGCGAGGGGTCTGCTATGCACCTATAGACAGTGATGTCTTTATTATTCCCTTTGGCGGAAATCTATTTTTAAAATGGAATTATTTTGAAATGAAAAATGTTGATATGCAGAAGTGTGAGGAACATGAAATTAAGAGCTCTTCATAGCTCCATGGATTGTACATAAGTGGGACATGAAGTTAAGCATGATAAAAGCACTTAAAGCATTTCAAAATAGATGTACAGTAGTCCTGATGACTAAATTAACTTCACTGAGTTAGATGATTGACAACTTTTTCAACCAATCACCTTATAAATTTGCCTAGCAACAAAATCTGCATAGCAACCAAATCTGCGTAACTAAGTGGGTTACAAATCCTACGCGGTACTAGTACAGCACAGCTAGCTAGCGGCACATACTATGCAGTCAATGCAATATACTACACAATTTCTGCTTACATACTGAGTGATGACGAGATGGTTAACAAAAATTGCACCTACGAGCCTGTTACAGGCTTTGTAAATCCAATTCTCTTTACACAGAACGGTTAGCAAACTAAATTTTGTTTATTTCTTTTGCTAAAATTTCTAAAGATTTGGGGAAATACCATAAATGGATCAAACTTGCGGCAGGCCACACTGAACATCTAAATGTCTATGCATTGCTTATTATCACGGTTGCGGATTTGAGGTCTGTTTGCCTCACCTACTTACCGCGTTGCTATGGTGGGTGTGGCTTATTTCATATCTCAGAGATGTTAATTTTAGCACAAATATACATCAACCTGTTGGAAAGATTTCTGCATCTTCACTGCCTGTATGTATGTATGTGTGTATGTATATGTGTGCATATGTGTGCATGTGTGTGTCTGTGACAGCAATCTCGTATGCGCGATGTCTTAAGAACAATACACCGGATTCATGTTATATAAGTCACACAGATAGCCCATGTCCGTAGATGTCCCTATTGTTTTTAGCAGTGATGTCATGCATATTAATGGGGGGGCAAGGCTTCACGTAAATATCTTGAAATACTTGTATTTCTACAACCGTATGTTTGCTTTGTTTCATTTTGGGTGTAATTATGCTGTTAGCTAGTGTGTACATGTTCATATTACAAAAATGTTAAATTTCATTAATATGCATAGTAGGCGGGGCTCTACGGTTTTGCTATAAAAAAAAAACCTTGTAAACATGGTATCTCAAAAAGGACAAGAGCTTATAAGCATGGTATTTCAAGAACAGTAAACTGGATGCATGTCATATTTGGTACACATATAGCTCATGGTCTGTAGATGTGCCCTTTTGTTTTTGGTGGCAATATCATGCATATTAATGAGAAGGCGGGGCTTAATGTAAAAATCTTGAGATTCATAATTTAACAACCGTATGTCTGTTTTGTTTCATATTTGGTATAATATGATGTTAGCTGGTGTGTACATATTCATGATGTAAAAATGTTGACTTATTAATATGCGTAGTGGACGGGGCTAAATATGATTTTGTAAACAAAAAGGTTATAAACACGATATATTTCAAGGTCAAGGAGCACCCCCATTTTCTTTCCTTTTACCCTTCAAATTTGAGTTTGACAACACTATATATTTAGATGCTTTTTGATTCCGATGCGAAAGCATCAGTAACAAATTGCTCTATTGTTTTTTTGTGGTGATCTTATACATATTAATGAATAGGCAGGCTTATTGTTAATATGTTCATATTCTGAATATACAAAAATGTTAAATTTCAATAATATGCATAGTAGGCGGGGCTCTATGGTTTGCTAAAAAAACCTTGTAAACATGGTTTCTCAAAAAGGACAAGAGCTCGTAAGCACGGTATCTCAAGAACGGTAAACTGGATGCATGTCATATTTGGTACACTTATAGCTCATGGTCTGTAGATGCGCTCTATTGTATTTGTTGGCGATATCATGCATATAAATGATTAGGCAGGGATTAATATAAAGAAAAATTGAAATGCTCTTATTTTATCAATCACATGTCTGATTTTTTTCATATTTAGTATAATTATGTTGTTAGTTAGTGTGTATGTGTTCATTGCATATAAATTTTTTATTGAATTTCATTAATATGCACATTAGGCAGGGCTCAATATGGTTTTGCTAAAAAAAACCCTTATAAACATGATATCTCAAAAAGGACAAACTGGATTCACGTCATGTGCGATAAACAGAGAGCCCATGGTCTGTAGAAGTTACCTATACTTTTTGGTGGTAATGTCATGCATGCAAATTGATTAGTAGGCGGGGCTTAATGTGAAAATCTTGAAATGCTCATATTTGAACTATCACTTGTCTGTTTTGTTTCATACTTTGTAGAATTATGATTTTAACTAGTTTGTACATGTTCATTTAATAAAAACAATGAATTTCATTAATATGCATAGTAGACGTGGCTTAATATGATTTTGCTAAAAGAGCTTGTAAACACGTTATCTCAAATATTTCATGATATGCAATGACATAACAGTTAATACAATGAAGAAAAGTAAATTTGTATCTTTACATATTTTAAAACTTATGGAAAAGAATAACTCGAAAGAAGCCGATGCAACAACAATCTGGGACAAAACTCGGTGAAAATATGTGATGTTTTTCATAAAGCTACTTTTCTATTGTAAATTATTCCACATTTAGAAACCAGAATTGCTGGAAATTTTTTCTGTTGCTTCTTCAGTCTCTTATCTCCAATTGTGATTAATAATCTAGAATTTTAAGGACATTTTTATCATTTCATTGACACCGCCAATGTCCCCCTCTCCTACCTCACTCCCATTCAATGTTGGCTGTTATTACTGTTTTTCCTGGAGATGATGTTAAAAAAGAAATAAATTCAACATTGAAAATGGCGGGAGGGGATAAAGGGTTATAATTCTCGGAAAAAACAAAACAAAAAGCATAACACTATAATATATGTAGTTCTCAAAAAGCTGAAGTGTTCCAACAGTTTTGTCAAAGATTGTAGCTCATCAAAGGTTGTGTTATTGTAATTTTGGTGGTTGTATGGAATGTTTAGAATCAAAATAATGTTGTCAAAGTCAGAATTGTCAGTAATAACATATCAAGGACAAGTATCTTGTTTTATTGGAAATTTATATGTTTAGAATCACAATGTTGTTGATACAATTCAAAATTGTCAGCAAAGTGCCTTATTTTTGCATGACTGAATGGGGCAAACTTAGTATACATTGTTTATTGTGTGCGATGTGTGTGTGTGTGGATCTCTTTTGCCTTGGAGTGAAATGAGAAAAAATAAATAAAGTGTCAATGCTTCCACCCAATTCTAAAATTTTGTATTAAAGAATTTGTATGACATTAATCCCTCATTGCTAATATGCAGGGGTGTAGGAACTAGGAAGCTTTAAACTTTCTAAAAGTATGTGTGTGTGTGTGGAGGAGGGGGGGGGGGGAAGGGCACAACCTCTTACCAAGTCATATGCATATGTCCCCCATCCCAATCTATAGATAGAATAAGTGAGCCCAAAACAACAAAGTAAAGTAAGAGGGGCACTTCATTTTTAGAAAGGGATACTTTTCCAATGGGGACACATTCCTCCCGTACATGGGGAAAGTTGCCAGTTTCCTAGTATTAGGTCAGTAATTAAGGGGCACTCCATTTTGAAAGGGGCCCTTTTGTAATATTTTTTGGTGAGCATGCGAAGCATAATGCGAACCTACATATAAGCGATTTCGTCCGTCTGTCTATCCATCCATCCACTTTTTCCTGAAATTTACTCAGAAAAAATTCCTCAGAAAATGTTAAAGTTTCTCCAGATATCCTTGTGTAAGGTAAGAATTTCCTTACAAAATGTGTTAAAGTTTTTTAGAGATACTTATGACAGATTAAAGACTTAGTTTCCTTAAAAAGTCTACAAAACATTTGATGTTTCCTTAGAAAATAACTGTAAAATGATATAGTTTTTTAATATTCTTTAGAGATCGTCAAGCGTCTATCTTGTAGCACTGGAGATTTACAATCCTTAAAATTCTTCAAAATATTTGGGCACCAACGGTTGTATCAGGCATGATTATTAAACTCCGCCTTTATTATTGTGGTCATTTACATAAAGTTACTACTATATATTGTGGTCATTTACATAAAGTTGCTACTATATGAACTGACCAGACTTTTTTTTATTTAGTATGCTCAGTCAGATAGTGTGAGATGTGACTGCGTATGGACATAGGGAGGGCTGCCATTTGGGACATGGATGGGGAACACGTGGGACATGATAGAATATATACATTGTGGTATACACCAAGGGTTATATCAGGCATAATCATTTGACTCTGCCTTTTTTTCTTATTGGACAGTTCATTTGCATAAAAGTTATCATATGAACTGACACTTTCATACATAGTAATCAAGAACTGTGATAGCTAGGATGAGATTTTTTTTGGAGCTTATGAGATGCCACATGGGACATGGGATGGGATACCATGTGGGACATGGGGTGGGATGCTATGTGGAACAGGGTGGAATGCCATGTAGGATATAGGGTGGAATGCCATGCGGGACATAGGGTGAAATGCCATGGGATGGGATGTCATGTGGGACATGGAATGTCATGTGGGACATGGTGGGATGCCATGGGTATCACAGAGTGTGACATAGTTTACAATGCCATGTGTGACATAGGGTAGGAGGCTATGTGGGACATAAGGTAGGAGGCTATGTGGGACATAAGGTAGGAGGCTATGTGGGACATAGGATAGGAGGCCATGGGGACATGGGATGATGGCATGCCATGTGGGACATCAAATGGGATGTCATTGGGACATTGGGAGGGATACCATGTGGAGCATATGGTGGGACATAAGGTGAAATGCCATGCGGGACATCAGGTGGGAAGCCACTGAAGCGGAACATAAGGTGGGATGCCATGGGGGACATAGGGAGAAATGCCATATGGGACACGGGAGGGATGCCATGTGGGGCATAGGGAGGGATGTCATGTGGTACATATGGTTGGATTAATGTGAGACATGTAGGATGGGATCCATGTGGGACATAGGGTGAGATACCATGTGGGTCATATAGGGTGAGATGCCATGTGGGACATATAGGGTGAGATGCCATGTGGGACATATGATTGAATGCCATGTGGGACATATGATGGAATGCCATGTGGGACATATGATGGAATGCCATGTGGGACATATGGTGGAATGCCATGGGATTGGATGTCGTGGGACATGGGATGTTATGTGGGACATGGTGGAATGCCACAAGTATCACAGAGTATGACATAGATTAGAATGCCATGTGTGACATAGGGTAGGTGACTATGTGGGACATAGGGTAGGAGGCTATGTGGGACATGGGGTATGAGGCTATGCAGGACATAGGGTAGGAGGCCATGGGGACATGGGATGTGATGCCATGTGGGACATCAAAAGGGATGTCATTGGGACATTGGGAGGGATACCATGTGTAACATATGGTGGGATCCAATGTGGGACATCAAAGCTGGCAGGATTTTCAGCATGATGCTAGACCTACTGTGTCCTGAGGGCCATGACAGAAAAGCAGAAGTGTGAATAAATTACTTTGATATCTTATTCCATTCATGCGATATTGAGTATTGACGTCACAAGCATAGAGGGATTTCATTACGTGACTCCTAACTTCATCGGAAGCCATTTTGCAGGGCAGGGCATCATTGCGTTTCACAAGTCTTCACACAGCTCAGTCACATCACACGTACAACATACAATAGTATAGCAAGGTTTAACGTCCCGAAAGCATTCGATGTTGGCCATTATATCAAGATGGCCACAGCCTTTGATAATCAGTTGTAAACTCAACTGGTTGCTAACCTACCAGTACCAGTTCAGCAAATTATACTAATTGCATTTTTTTTTTTTCACTTCCGGTTTTACTTTATATTTTCTGTAAGTTTTATATATTCACAGGGTATATGAAGAGAAATTTTAACGTTAATGCCGGCTGATTGTTCGTTATACTCAGACAAAGCCTACAAACTTGATATAAATTGCTCGCTGCAACTCCTAGTGTGAACCGTAGGTTGAAAGTTGTACAGTAGAAACCCACTTCGAACGTCGATTAGGATCAGATGGAAATCAAGAAAACGTCTTTTTATTCCCGGCACACATCTACTAGTGTAACCAACGGCACAGGAAGATTTCAGCATAATTATCTTACAAAAATAATCTTATATAATAACATGCAAATGTATGTAAATCTAATTAAGTGTACAGTAGATGACCGTGTTCCTGCCCTACAAAATGGCGCTGTAAACAAAATCATGTGACCACATGTGACTTTCAGCTTAAACACCCTTATATATGGAAATGACTGGAGTAGACAGTCTACTGCAGAAAAATGATGTCACATCCTCACTGTTTAGCAAAATTTGGTTAATGTGCTTTAAATAAACAAACTGTATTTGAAAAATTTCAAACTTTTTTTGGATGAGCATCAGTCACTGTTACTTCACTCAAATCTATGCTAGCATATCCAGCACTTGCAAGTGACAAAATCCCAGAAAATAATTGAATATTCAGATCAATAAGATTTGAAAAATGGGATAATGCGATGTCACTTTTCATCTACTTCGGTCTTTCTGCACAAATCATTACCAGTAAATCTGATACATGCTAGTTGAGGTTATTGATTGGATTTTCAGTAACCAATCAGAAACGTTTAATTGTGTATTGTATATTCATTTGTACGTGTACACTTTAACATGAATTTACTGTGACTGAATCCGATGCTTTGTGAATACATTTCTAAACCATTTTGCTCCCTGTATTGTTCCTATAGCTCTTTCATATAATATAAACTAATTGTATGGCCACTGAACTAATATTAAACTGTTGTTATGCAAATTCGGCCATTTATGATTTTGCAGAGTCTTTCTGAGTGATTAGTTGATTGGGATATTCCCAAAACTCTTTTATCTCTGTTAGCTGCTTTTGCTATTTCCGCAGAGGATTCAAATCAGTGAGTCAACGTTAAAAGATGGAAAACTCTTTATCCGATGAATTAACATTTTTCTTATAAATGATGAATTAATGAATAATAAAGGTATTAGCTTGGGCAGTTTTCTTTTTTTGTACATTGTTTGTTTCCAAGCTTGTTAAAGAAATTAGATTTCAGAGTGTTTGCTTTGATCTGTGAAGTCAGCACAGTATCACTTAACTGCTCCATGCATGGTAGGAGGCAGGTTATAATGATACTTCATTTAGCCCATGTATTTTGCCCATGTATTTTGCCCATGTATTTTGCCCATGTATTTTGCCCATGTATTTTGCCCATGTATTTTGCCCATGTATTTTGCCCATGTATTTTGCCCATGTATTTTGCCCATGTATTTTGCCCATGTATTTTGCCCATGTATTTTGCCCATGTATTTTGCCCATGTATTTTGCCCATGTATTTTGCCCATGTATTTTGCCCATGTATTTTGCCCATGTATTTTGCCCATGTATTTTGCCCATGTATTTTGCCCATGTATTTTGCCCATGTATTTTGCCCATGTATTTTGCCCATGTATTTTGCCCATGTATTTTGCCCATGTATATCCAAATTGTCAATTAATTTCAAGTTATTTCGAAAAGTGTAGGCATATTTTTGTTGAGTCTCATGATGAATCGATAGCTTTTTTACAGTTTAGCAATATGGAATATCATAAATGCAGCTAAGGCCCTTACCGCCCCGAGTGCTTGAAATTTGTATGTGTTTTGACATTGACTTTTGAATTTGTTCGCAGTGGTGGGTAAACATTTCTGTATCCTTGATGAGTATTATATATATATATATATATATATATATATATATATATATATATATATATATATATATATATATATATATATATATATATATATATATATATATATATACATATATACACATACATATGCATATATATATATATATATATATATATATATATATATATATATATATATATATATATATATATATATATATGTGTATATATATGTGTATATATATATATATATATATAATATGCATCTGTCCACATTTGCAATACTGCAAACTTTTTGTAACAAACCAATGCTTCAAATATTACATATATTATATATCTGGGAATGAGATGAAGACTTCCGGATATTTATTCTCAGTTTAGATGTAAATTCTGCCATTCAAAGTGTTAGAAATCAGGAGAATAAGTTATGCCTCAATTCTATGTTACAAGTGCCATGAAAAATGAGATACTCCTTGAAGTTAAGAATTGTTGAGTTCAAGCAGTACATATCTATCTATAGCTGTGAACGTTTAGGGATTTTAATAAACGTGTACACGCCAAAAAAAGCGAGCGTGTATCGTGTACATGCATTTAGTACCGTAGTTTTCGGAAATACACCCAAATTGCTCCAAAACTACGAGGCGAAGTAAAAAAAAATCGCGCAACCAGTATGGCAAAAGTACGGACTCCATTGCCCAAATAGGCGCAGAGTTTTGCTTTCCAAATCGTAAAAACTTTACTTCTACAGTATAAATCATCATTTTTATAGAAAATATGCATGGAAATTCAGTTTAGGAAGAACAACTAACTTCCTTTCAATGTCATTTAAACTCAACATGGCGTAACTTTTTTGTCCTATTTGTTACGGCTTTCAAAGTTCTTCTGTGAAAATCTTGCATACTAGGCCTATGATATACTTCGCCGTAAAACATTTTAAAACTACGCCACCACCACAAAGAAGTTCAAAAATATCAGTCCATCTTTGCAAGAGCATGCAGAATTTCAGCTCTGTAAAATATTTTTCTGTTTGTTTATTACGCAATATTTTTTCTTTCTTGCAAAATGTGTTTGACTCATGAGGTAATATCTACATATAAATGTACTGATGATTGTCACAATTCAAGTATTTTTCAAGTGTTTTTTAGTCGATTTAACAGCTTGTAAAACAGGCTTTGATTGCGTGGGATTTAAAGTTTTATGGCCTAACGTTAGGCCTATTGTTAATTTCACTGTTTACTGCTGCACATTCGCGTTGCATTATACAAGTTAGATTAGGCTACTCAGATTTCGGCGAAATCAAAGTGCATGATATCCCCATTCATTGGTGATTACTGCGCATTTGTGATTCGCACATTTCAAAAGGATTATGCTAATCGCGTTTACATCAGTTTGTAAAAAGTCATTGATTGGAATTTTGTCAGCCAAATGTGTGTGTGATTTAAATCATGAATATTGATTTTCAACGGCAAGACACTGAAAAACGATTACCCGCAATAAAGTATTTAGTAAACGTTTACAAGTTTTGCAAGCGTGTAGCGTGTACACTCTAAACGGTCACAGCTCTATATCTATCATTATTAAACTTGTATGGTTGGATTTTTCTTTTTGGTGAGCATGCAAAGAGCATAATGCGAATTAGTGTAATGGCAATTCCGTCTGGCCAGTCATCCACAGTTTTGCCTGAGATTTCCTCAGAAATGTAAAAGTTTTTTTGAGATTTACTTGGAAAATGTTAGAGTTTCTTCAGAGTTCCTCAGAAAAATTTAGTTTCTTCAGATATCCTCATGGAAGGATCAAATTTCCTTACTAAATTTTATAGTTTTTAGAGACTCTTAGGACAGCGTTGAAGACTAGTTTCCTTAAAAAGTCTACAAAACATTTGAAATTTCCTTTGAAGATAACTGTAAAATGATATAATTTCACAAACTTCTTCAGAGATCCTTAAGTGTCTCTCATAACACTGTAGGTTTAAAACCCTCAAAACTTCATCAAAATATTTGTGCACTAACGGTTGTATCAGGCATGATTATCAAACTTCTCCTTTATTGTGTTCATTTGCATAAAGTTGCTACAGTATATGAACTGACAATACTTTTTAACTTAGTAAACTCAGTCAAGGAGTGTGACAGGATATGACTACATATGGAGATAGGGAAGGATGCTATATGGGACATGGATGGGAGTCATGTGGGACATAGAATAGAATATAAACCATGTGGTATGCACCAAGGGCTATATCAGGTATAATTATTTGACTCTGCCCTTTTTTCTTATTGAACACTTCATTTGCATATAAGTTATTATCTGGACTGACAGACTTTAATATATAGTGTGCTTAATCAGGGACTGTGATAGCTAGGACAAGACTTCTTATGGAGCCCATGCCATGTGGGACATAGGGTGGAATGTCATGTGGGACAGGGTGGGATGCCACGAGTAACACAGTGTGTGACATAGGTTGGGATGCCATGTGTGACAAAGGGTAGGAGGCTATGTGGGACATAGTGTAGGAGGCCATGGGGTCATGGGATGTGGGACATAAAGTAGGATGTTATTGCGACATTGGGAGGGATACCATGTGGTGGGACATAAGGGGGATGTCATGTGGGACATCAGGTGGGAAGCCACTGATACAGGAAATAAGGTAGGATGACATGGGGGCATAGGGAGGGATGCCAAGTGGGACATAGGGAGGGATGCCATGTGGGACATTGGTTTGATTAATGTGGGACATAGGGTGGGATCCATGTGGGACATGTAGTGGGATGCCATATGGGTAATAGGGTGGGATGCTATGTGGGACATATGGTGGAATGCCATGTGGGACATGTGATAGAATGCCATGTGGGAGTTCTGGTGAAATGCCATGTGGGACATGGGATGGGATGCCATGTGGGACATGGGATGGGATGCCATATGGGACATGGAATGCCATATGGGACATAAGATGGGATGCCATTCGGAACATGAAATGGGATCCATGTGGGACATATAGTGGAATGACACGTGGGACATATGGTGGAATACCATGTGGGACGTGGAATTCAATGTAGAAGACATTTTGGAATGGGACAAGGGATGGGATGTCATGTGGGCCATGGGGTATGATGCCATGTGGGACATGGAATACCATATGGGACATGGAATGCCATCTGGGACATGGAATGCCATGTGGGACATAGAATGCCATGTGGGACATGGAATGCCATGTGGGACATGGAATGCCATGTGGGACATGGAATGCCATGTGGGACTTAGTGTGAGATGCTATTTTTATAATTGGCCAGGTCATATGATATGAGTGTCAATTTGCATGGGCATGCGAACCATGATGGTATTTACCATTCTAGTTTCTCATCTAAATTAGATGAAGTTTAATAGCAGTTTAAAAGTCAAGAATACGTTACATGACGACACTAATAAGTACATTGAAGGAACAGGTTTGAAAGACTCTGCATTGTGTCTTCTTTGTTCTCCTAATTTGGAGAACCTCCAGGTCCCAATTTGTGAAATTGTTCCTCAGTTTTGTTTCACTCAAATATCCATTCATGACAAAACAGACGTAGATTGAATTTAAAGCTAGAAAAGAAACTTAAAATGTTCATTTTGTCTTTCTTTTACTTTTTGTAGACAATTCTCAAGCTATACACCTGTCATTGTCTTGGCAGGCAAAATGCATTGTGATTTGATTAGATCGTCCAAGTGTCAATGTGGAAATTGTACATGTATGTTGTTTGTCAGAGAAAGGCATATTTGAATTTAATATACTTCTTCATTCTATAAATTTGATAAATTAAAACATTTTAACAATCCTTCGGTGATGGAAAATGTCTCGATCGTGAATATCGCCTATGTTTAAGGTGGTCTCATTCTTATGAGATTGATAATGGTAGAAAGCAAATGCTTCTTGGCAACAACAAAAAAAGAAGTATGATTTGATTAATGTTGCTGTTTTCAAAGAATGATGGTTTTTGCCCAGTTTTTAACCATCATTGGTTACGTTGGATCATGTGACAGGTATTGTTCTGGCATGCAAAGCCTTTTTATTAGTCAAATGGTATTATTTGAAAATATGTTTTTAAAGGAATAGTTTCATGGATTTTCATTTTTTCATATATGATAAAGAAATTTTTTAGAAACAAAGTGGTGAAAAAACTATGTAAATATCTCATTCCGTTCAGAAGTTACAAAATTTTAAACGTATTTTTGAATTTAACAAAAGTGACTAATTGGCAACATCTGTGATGTCATAGAGACAATTTCAACTAAACGTCATTTGTTTCTTTAAAAATGATTTGGATTTGTTTATCATTGTAAATGTGATGTACACCAAGAAAAAAACAAAATGTTTTCTTGTAAATGATATATTCCACTCTATCTCTCTAATGAACCAAAAATGCTGTTCGATAATGTAAAAAAAAGTGCGATTAAATTGATAAGAAATACATAAGAACTGTGCTGGAATAGCCTTGATGATGTCACAAAGCTGAAGGACATATACTGTACAAGGTGTTTTTAAGAACATTTTTCTACTCTTTTAAATTGTTATAATTTCTAAACGGAATAAGATATTAATATAGTTTTTTCACCACTTTGTTTCTACAAATTTTCTCCATCATACAGTGTATGAAAAAATAAAAATCCATGGGAACATTCCTTTTTAACATATATTATTGCAGAAATGTAGAATGAATATTTGTGCTGTGTTTATTTCAAACTTCAAAACAGAACTGAAGGTTCATCTTTTGTTTTTTAGTGTTGACTGTGTGTGAAAGCATATATTTCACCGCTTTATGTGAATATGCAATTTTGGAATGTGTGTGATGAAAATAAGCTTTTTATAGCATGGCTTTTGATATCATTTGAATGATTGTTTTTTTTACAATTCAAAAAGAGGACATCTTTTAAGATGAAGGTGATTTGCATGCTAGAATGAAACCTGTCACATGATTCAGCATCTCAAAGCGTATTCATTTGTTTGCAGTACTATCCAATTGAGAGGTCTGTTCCATGTGCACCTGACATTTTCTACATTCATTTTAAAGAAAAAAGCATTACTCGAGCTGTAAATCCCCAAAAATTAACACAAATGGAAAATTAGGAAATTTGATATTGATCAGGAGGATCTATAAGTGTCTTGGAGTAAACATTACCGTTGTGTATGTTATGTATATTTGAAAAAAATTGAATGCAATGTAGATATTGGTCGAGTACATTTGTTTAATGATTTGTGAGCTAGGCAGTTGTTTGCTGTTTACAAAGTTTCGAGATCACACTTCTCTTTGATAGTTGTTCTGAAATGCGTTATGAATGACAATTCCTTGCTTATATTCTTTTTTTTAATACCATGCCACTTACAGGATCAGTTAAGTATTCATGTATTCTCACCCTATGATACAGACAAAATGAATAATAACAAAAATGATATAAAAAAGCTGGAAAAAAATGTTCAAAAATCTTCTTTTTTATGTGGGGGATTTTAAAGCTCAAAGTTAAGTTCTTTAGTGTTTGTTTTGAAATAGTTCATCTTAGACTAAGAGGGACAAATAATGTGTATTCATGGATTAGTATTCATGTATTCTCACCCAATGATACAGACAAAATAAATAATAACAAAAATAATATAAAAAAACTGGAAAAAAATGTTCAAAAATCTTCTTTTTTATGTGGGGGATTTTAAAGCTCAAAGTTAAGTTCTTTAGTGTTTGTTTTGAAATAGTTCATCTTAGACTAAGAGGGACAAATAATGTGTATTCATGGATGGCTCTACTTGGAGCGAAAATCCCAAATAATTTACACATGAGTAGAAATGGAAAATTAAGAAATTGGATATCGATCATGAGGTTCTATAAGTGGCTTGGTGTAAACATTACTGTGGTGTATGTTATGTATGTCAGAAAACATTTGAATACAATATAGATATTGGTTGAGTACATTTGTTTAATGATTTGTGAGTTAGGCAGTTGTTTGCTGTTTACAAGGTTTTGACATCACCCTTCTCTTTGATGGTTGTTCTGAAATGCATTATGAAGTAGAATATTAGCACTTTCTACAGTGCATACCTCCGCCCTTTGCAATTCCAACATGCCTAGCATAATTTTAGATTTCATTTTATCCCTATAACCAATATAATCTACCTCAGAAATTCTAGGCCCACCAAGATCCATCCCCAAGTTTTGATCTGTAATGAACATTTGCAATCTGATCTTCTTTCAGAGCACAAAGTCATTGTTTAGCACATTCCATTGGAAAGTCTTAACTTAGTCTTGATAACTTAGTCGTGACAGATCTCATCCTAAAACATCCCCACCCCTCAATTTCTGCCCTTCTCCTGTTCTAATTAGTCCCAAATTTTTGTCACTTCTTCATAAAACAGTAACAAAACCACACACAATTCAATCAAAATCCAATGATCAGTTCTGGAGATATCTTGATGACAGACAAACTCACCTTAAAATGTCCCCACCCCTCCATTTGCAGCCTTTCCCTGTTTCAAGATGTCTCAAATTTTATTCTCTTCTTCCTTAAGCAGTACCACAACCACATACCAAATTTATTGGAAATTCAATCATCAGTTCTGGAGATATCTTGATGACAGATAAACTCACCTTAAGATGTTCCCACCCCTCCATTTGCACCCTTCCTCTGTTTCAAGATGTCTCAAATTTGTATCACTTCTTCCTTAAGCAATAACAGAACCACACTTCAAATGTAATTCAAATCCATTCATAAGTTCTTGAGATATCTTGATGACAGACAAACAAACAGACAAGGCGAAAACATAACCTCCATCCAACTTCGTTGGCGGAGGTAATGACAACTCCTTGCTTGTATTGTTTTTTGAGTACCATGCCACTTACAGGATCAGTTAAGTATTCATGTATTCTCACCCAAAGATGCAGAAGAAAGAAAAAAAACTGCAAAAAAATGTTTCAAAATTCATCTTTTTTATATGGGGAATTTTAAAGCTCAAAGTGCAGTTCTTTTGTGCTTGTTTTGAAATAGTTGATATTAGACTACAGGGGATGTCAGATTCAGATTCATCAGAAAATTGTGTGTATTTACTGATGACTCTACTTGGAAGGGCTCATATATCTTTCCCTGCAGCCATCTGTTCAGGCCGAAATCTGTCTTCAAGATGCCAGGCAGCTCTATCTACTCAGTGGTGGAGGACATCCATCCAACCTTAAAATTAATAGAGTTCTCTTATTGCTTATACTTTGTCATTTTCTCCAAATCTGTCTAGATTTACAGGTGTCCACAGCATGATCTGGTCCAACTCCATTTTAATTTACAAATCTGGCACAAAAACTCTACCTTAACAGAATAAAACTTTTAAACTTAAATATCTGGTCAACTGATTAAAAGTTGTAACTGGTCTCATCACAAATTAATTTCTTTTAATATCTTCATTTATATCAGATTTAAACTTCCTTGACTACCGAACTAATCCTTTAACCAAATTCAAAATATAGTGAAATTTATAGTTTTGTTAGGTTTTGTTAGATAATGCAGTTTTAGTTAGATATGCACACGTATGTGTGTCACACTATTGCGTGTCAAGATTTTCAGAAAAAGAGGTAGAAATATTACCTTCCAAAAAAGATTTGACATTACAAAATGGTTGCTCCTTTTACAGACAGTGTTGAGTTTCAAATGTCCCTAGTGGATGACTTAATGCCGGTGTTTGTGCATGTGCTATAGATTTACATCTTATGTTACACATCATTTCTCTCTTGCGGATAACCTTTAAATTTCTTTGCATGTCTAATGAAGAAAATCTTGTCATACATTCCAGACAGATTTACTTCGAATGAAAGATTACTTTGATTTTTTAAAAGCTCTGGATTTTTTATTTTATTCTTATGAATAAGAGCTGCTTCAAAACTCACAAATGCTTCAATTTAAAAGCCCCCAAAAAATCTATATTAGGAATGTAGATTTGTGCTTCATTAAAGAGGCTTACTAAGGGGACCAGCAGATCAAAATTCTATCCTGAAGAATCTCTTTGAAAGTTTACTATCACTATCACTCATTAATGTAGCTTATGCCTAATCATGGGAAACATGTAACTGTCTACAGTAGAACCAATCTAAGTAGCTTTCCTTCCCTGACTCCCAAAAGGTTTACATCAAGCAACTCAATTAAAGATTGATTCGGAATTTGTAACTTAGTTGGTAGAGTGCACGACTGAGGTGCTGTAGGTACTGGGTTCAGCCCTGATCAGGTCGAACTTGTTTTTCCACAGCTATGCAGACAGATATTCGGAATATCAAAGTAGAATTATGTCATTTGCAGCTCCTGCTCCCCCATTCAGCTGTTGAGAGAAGTGGCAATAGTTGAATGGCGCTCGCTGTCCTTCGGAGGGGGCGTTCAGCCATCAGTCCCCATGGTAGGACAGTCGCAGCATGCCTGGTTCTCTGTACACTATTCGAGAAAAGAAGCGTGCAAATGCGGTGTTAATTTATTTCCCATCTTGGCGTAGTCAATTAAGCCCAAGTACCTGTGCACTAACTCGTCTGGAGAACTTAACGGGTGGCAATTGGGTTTAGCGCTATGAGGCCCTGGCAAAATATATATGAGCTGATGTAGACCACACTTGAAATGCCAACCATGGGGATACTTATATATTAGGCTGCATAGGAAAATCTCAAATCTCTTGAATTTTTATTCTTATTCAAAAAACCCTCTCATCCTTAGTCATGAAAGTCTTAAAAATTGCAAGATACTTTCCTTGACAATCGATTCCCTGCAAAGAAAATTTTAAAAACTTTCCTCCTTAAGTTTAAATTATCAGGAAAGATTTGGGACAATAGTTTATAGCGCTTCAAAGTATAGCACCATATGTAGTAGAGAATGGTCCATCCAAACTCTTGTGGTCGAGTTGATTGAGTGCCAATGTCGAATACCATAAATAAACAACAATGGTGATGCCCACTGCTTGAATGTGTGTATACCCGGTCCCAATCCCGAGTAAGAGTAAGGTGGGGTATGAGTGCGCTGTAGGCAGGTATTAAACTCATAGAGATCTAGTGAAAGTTACTGTATCCTAACATTGAGCTTATGGCATGCATGCATGAGCTATTTGAATCTAAACAAGTTCTATTTCTAGAATATAGCTTGGTAGGTCCAAATTTCAACTACTTTAGGAACAACTTTGTGATATGTTTTCAAAATGAAAATAGAACCTCATTGTTCCAACTTATTCTCCAATCCTTTTTAACAATATATGACGATCAATTTGGGATACGTGGTGCCGCTTTAATGAATTTTCTGTAAAAATATATAACACAATTTTGGTTAATCTGAAATTCAACCACCGTGTGCTAGAATATACCTAATTACCCAGCAAGTGTACCGGTGAAAAGTTCCTTCATACTTTGTGAAATAAATTGTTATTCTTAACAGTACAATTAAAATATGAAGCATCTGATTAGTGGAAATTGGGTTTAATTAACAATTGGTAATCCTAATAATTTGTCAAATTTTTGCTAAGGTGGTTAACATCAGCGGCGGTTAAAATTTGGGGGTGGTTGAAATTCAGGTCACTCACTATACAATATCAATTTTTGAAATTTGGGTAGCATAAGTCACCTAAATTACTTCTCATTAATCTGTAAGCCTTGCACCCATGGCCATCTGTTCATGTGAAATTATGCCCGTTTTAACAGTGAAACCAAGGAGAAGATAAGATTACTGGCATACTAGTATTACTAGCATACTAGTATTACTGAAGACCAGATGCAGTAGTATTACATAATTTTGCTTTAAATCAGACTTTTTCTACTCAATAGAAAGAAAAACAAGAAACTTTATCGCTTGGTACAAGTGTTGGCTCCAGATAGTACATGTACTGTATACAAGTGTCCTCCATTTTGAAAGGTTGTGAAAATTGAACAGTTTGCAGTGTGAGGTTTCAGATGTTGTTGCAACAGGATATCCGATTAGTCAGTCTGGCTGTCTCTTTGCTAAATCTTAAAATTTGGTAAAATCCTGATTTTGTGGATATACAGGCTTCCTTCTTAATCACTGGAGGGAGTACGATGATTTTTAAATGGATGATGATGTATGTTAGTCAAAACTAAGTTCCCATAGGATTTGACGTGCTTTTTGAATTTACATTCCCTGTAAACGTATTATGCTTGAACGAATTGCTTTTCTTTTTCAATTTTTCTTTTAATACTGAGCTAGAATGAGAGAAAAGCAGAGGGAAAATTTGTCTAAAAATTAGAATTGATTTTCTAAGCCTTTTTTCTTACTTGTGTGGGAGAGGACGACAGTAGAATATTTTCCCCAGTGCAATGGCACGAGAAGGTAGAAACGGAAGTACCCATGAAATGTCTTGTTACTTGAATATTTGTGTTTGACCTTTATTTGTGCCTTATATATGTCATATTTCTCAAAAGATGATTGGTCATCTTGTTGTGTTATAGCTCTGTAGAATAGCTCTATTGTTCATTTGAGATAGAGGCCATCTTTAATTTGGTAAAACATGGATATAAATGAGGTGATCAGTGGATAATTGTAAACAATTGATATTGATTTGTGTGATTATAATTGATTAAAAAAAAAATATAAAAAAAAATGGAAAAACAAAAGGTTTGAATTTGAGGTTCTTATCAAATGTTCTACCATTCAATATAATACTTGTCTAGTTTTTGGTTTCGATGCAATCAGCATCAGGAACCTATGCGGTCATGATGGCGTGTATATGTATGTGTGGGTGTATATATATGTATGTGTGTGACGCTGAGCTCGTAAACGATATCTCAAAAACGGTATAGTGGATTCAAGTCATATGTGGTATACAGATAGCCCATGGCCAGTAGATGTTTCCTTTTGTTTTGGTGGTGATGTCATGTATATTAATGAGTAATCAGGGCTTAATGTAAAAAATCTTAAAATACTCATATTTTAACAACTGCATGTCTGTTTTGGTTCATATTTGGTACAGTTACGATGTTAGCTAGTGTGTACATGTTCATGTTATAAAAACATTGAATTTCATAAATATGCATAGTGGGCGGGGATTGACATGATTTTGTTGAAAATAGCTTGTAAACAGAATCTCAAGAGCAATACATGGGATTCATGTATATGTGGTACACAGATAGCCCATGGTCTGTATGTGTGCCTTATTGTTTTTGTTGGTGATATCATGCATATTTTTGAGTAAGCGGGGCTTAATGTAAAAATCTTGAAATGCTCATATTTCAACTACCGCATATCTGTTTTGTTTCATATTTGGTAGTTATGTTAGCTAGTATGTACATGTTCATGATATAAAAACATTGGATTTCATTAATATGCATAGTGGGTGGGGCTTAACATGTTTTTGTTGAAAAGAGCTTGTAAACACAGTGTCTCACAAATGATACATGGGGTTCATGTCATATGCAGTACACAGATAATCCATAGTCCGTAGATATGCCATATTGTTTTTTTTGTGGTGATGTCATGCATATTAATGAGTAGGCGAGGTTTAATGTTAGAAATAGTTATATTTTAACAACTTCATGTCTGTTTTTTGTTCATTTGTGGTGTAATTATGTTGTTAGTTTAGTGTGTACATGTTCATGGTACTAAAATAATGAATTTCATCAATATGCATAGTGGGTGGGACTTAACATGATTTAGTTGAAAGGAACTTGTAAGCAGTATCTCAAGAGCAATACACGGGATATGTGATACACAGATAGCCCATGGTCAACAGATGTGCCCTATTGTTTTTGGTGGCGATGTCATGTATGTTTATGAGTATAGGAGGGGCTTAATGTTAAAATCTTAAAATGCTTATATTTTTATAATCGCATGACTGATTTGTTTCAAATTTGGTATAATTATGTTGTTAGGTAATGGGTGAGGCTTAACATTTTGTTGAAGAGAGCTTGTAAACACAGTATTTCAAGAATACGTGAGATTCAGGTTAAACGTGGTACACAGATTGTCCATGGACTGCAGATGTGCCCTATTGTTTTTGGCAGCAAGGTCATGCATATTCATGAGTAGACAATTAAGGTATAAATTAAAATCTTGAATTGCTCATATTTTAACAACCGCAGTTTTGTTTCATATTTGAAATAATTATGTTACTTGCAAGTGTATACATCTTAATAGGATAAAAATGGTTAACTCCATGTCATCCAGCCCACAATCCCGATCAAATCCACCATCAACAACCTCTCTCGTATTGACAACGTTCATATTACCCGTCTTAGAATTGGTCACACCCACCTCACTCACTCCCACCTCCTTATTGGTTCCCCCCCAACCCCTCTGTAACAATTGCCACTGCATCCTCACTCTGCATCACGTTCTCCTTGCTTGCCCCCTGTACAACCCTCCCAGAGCTTCCCTCGCTCCCCACAACTCAATTGCTGAGTTCTTCCAGAAAAATTCTCCGAATGAAATTATCTCCTTCCTTCATCATGCTTCCCTCTACAACCATATTTAATTCTCCTCTTCCACCCCCTCCCTACTTTGTTTTTGTTTCACCCATGCACCTCCTCCCTGGATCACAGCTTTCTGACTTTTGTTCTTGAATTTTCTCTCATTCTCTCCCTGTTTTCTTTCCTTCCTACCTCTAAAATGATCTGACCTCTCAGGCACAATTTGACCCTCGTTGTCATGGTGCCATTAAGACCTCATCAAACAAACAAACAAACATTATTTGATGAATTGTGAAATTCCATTCTTGTGAGTACTGTGAGTTATTTGGTTGTCATTGTTGTTTTGAGCCCAGTCTGCAGTAACATTTATTATGCAATAGTTCAAACTTAAAATCCATAACCTTTGGTTTTCTGGTTTTAAACAACAGTTATATAGAAGTTTTTACCTAATGTTATTGGGTATAATGATATCTAGTGTGTATGGTTGTACTGTTGTTTCTTAATTTTGTTGTTCTTTTTTCTTTTTCAACAGGTTCATAGACCCAAAGGTGCAGATAACACAACAAGAGGACAGCGGGTTCATTTACAACTATGGGACACAGCGGGTCAAGAAAGGTATGTGTGTACTAGAAACTCACCTTTTTTTGATCCAATTTACAAGCTGTACGTGATAATGCAGTAGTAAACAAGCAACCATGTTCAGCCGTGTATTTCTTTCTCTCTATGCTAGTAGCTAGTATTGCCACTATGAATTTGTCTTGTGACCACAAGACAGGAATGCTCTCATGTCGCAACACTTAAAGAAATGACAAATTAGCTTTTAAAACTTCCCTACAGCTTGCAGCCATGTTCAGCCATGTATTTCTTTCTCTCTATGCTAGTAGCTAGTATTTCCACTATGAATTTGTCTTGTGACGACAAGACAGGAATGCTCTCATGTCGCAACACTTAAAGAAATGACAAATTAGCTTTAAATCCTCCCTCCAGCTTGCAGCCATGTTCAGCCGTGTATTTCTTTCTCTCTATACTAGTAATGACTACCATATATTTGTCTTTTAAGCAAATGACTCTTAAAGGAATGACAAGTTACCTTTGCTCGTTACGACTTGGCCTCCAGCTGAACACCATGTTCGACCATGTGCTAATTTATTCCTCTGTGTATACTAATAATATGACCACTATGAGTTGGTGATGTAACCGCAAGATACACGGGAATGCCCTCATGTCATAATTCGTAAAGAAATAAAAAACTTTAAATTTGAACTCTTCTCTAGCTCGCAACAATGCGTATCTTCCTCTCTATACTAGAAATATGACCACCTTGAATTGGCCTTTGAGTTAGTTGATTGACAGCTTTTTCAACCAATCACCACATGAATTTGCCTAGCAACAAATCTGCATCACTAATTGGGGCAAAAATCATGTGCGTTACCGGTACACTACAGGTAGCTAGCGACAAAATTCATGCAGTCAATGCATATACTGTACAGAACAAATTTCTGCCCACACAGACTGAGTGACAGAGAAGATGATGAACGAAACTTTCGCCTATGGGCCCGCTATAGGCTTTGTAATTCGATTCCCCTTACTCAGAAAAGTTAGCAAACATAAATTTCTTTATTACTTTTTTTTTTTCTTGAAGTAGACCACATGAACATCTAAATGTCAATGCATTAATCATGCATGATTGATCCGAGTAAAGATTTGAGGTTTGTTTGCTCCACCTAGTTACCGTGTTGCTATGGTGGGTATGGCCTATTTCCTTACTCGAAGTGGTCAATTTGTCTTGTAGCCACGTGCACAAGATGCGAATTCCCTAATGTCATGACTCTTAAAGGAATAAAATGTTTGCCTTAATTTCACCATGTTGCTATGGTGGGTATGGCCTATTTCCCTACTCGAAGTGGTCAATTTGTCTTGTAACCACGTGCACAAGACACGAATTCCCTAATGTCATTACTCTTAAAGGAATAAAATGTTTGCCTTAAACTCACTGACGCTCACCAGGTTCTAGCTCACAATTGAAATCTCTTTACAAAGTGGAATTATTAGATCAATGGTGGTGCTAGGGCTTTACAGATTCCTCTGAAGAGATTACTGACAATCCACAGGTGCTAATTAGAACTGCAGAGTGGGATCTGCAGGTGCTAATGGGGATTACAGATGCTGATAAGGATTACAGGTGCTGATGAGGATTACAGCTAAAATCTTGGACAAAATACTTGAGACACTCACTTACTATTTAAAAAATCGAAATATATCCAAATATACAATCAATGAAATACCCCCCTCCCCCCGCCCCCTTTTAATGTTGGACCAGAATTTTTCTGCATTTTCCTCTTTTAAATAAACAGTAGTTTTAAGTCAACTATATATATGCCAACATTGAATGGGAGGGGTGGGGGAGGGGAAAGGATGCTTGGCAGTGTGAAGGAGGGCAAAGAGGTGAAAATGAAATGAAAATCATGCTTTTTATGTCATCTATGATAAACATTCCCCCAATGTCTACAATAACCCAAAAGATTTATTTTATACCAAAAATAAAGAAGCAATTTTGACAACAGACTTAATAAAAAACACCATTGTCTCAAGGAATTTTGTTCAAGATTGTAGGTGCTGACTACAGCTTCTGATGAAACTTACAGATTTTAATGAAATTTGCAGCACCTCATGAGACTCAGCGTTGAGGATGTGCGGTGACTCAGTGCAATGTTATGCTTCTAAGTATCACATAAAGGCAACCTTTGCTTGTTTTTTATAAAAGTCTATATTTGAATTCATGAGAGAATAGCAAACAAATTGTATCTTACAAAAGTAACTCACACGTACATACTTAACTTTGATTTGATGTCTCTGACTCCCCTGTACAGTAGGTATACACAGCGATTTCAGTTACTTGTATGAGCTCCATAGGAGTTTTATTAGAGCATGATAAAGTAAGGAGAGAGGATCTGATAAGTGGAGCATGCATCTAGATTAAATTAAATATTGCAAATAATTCAGTTTAAGAGTTGTAAATCTAACTGGTATGCATGGATGAAATTACCCATTGTGAATGTAACTTCTAATTATTGATGAAGATTACTGATGGGATTGGATTTTATCAGTGTAGAAGCTTGCTGGTGTGGAAGAAGCTTGCTAGTGTGGATGAAGCTTGCAGGTGTGGATGAAGCTTACTGGTGTGGAGGAAGCTTGTTGTGGATGAAGCTTACAGGTGTGGGTGAAGCTTGCTGGTGTGGATGAAGCTTGCTGGTGTGGGTGAAGCTTGCTGGTAATGAAGCTTGCTGGTGTGAAGGAAGCTTGCTGGCATGGATGATGAAGCTTACTGGCGTGGATGAAGCTTACTGGCATGGATGAAGCTTACTTGTTTGGATGAAGCTTACTTGTGTGGATGAAGCTTACTTGTGTGGATGAAGCTTACTGGTGTGGATGAAGCTTACTGGTGTGGATGAAGCTTACTGATGTGGATGAAGCTTTCCAATGTGAATGGAGCTTGCTGGTTTAGATGAAGCTTACTGGTGTGGATGAAGCTTGCTAGTGTAGATGAAGCTTGCTGGTGTGAATAATGCTTCCTGTTGTGGATGAAGCTTGCTGGTGTGGATGAAGCTTGCTGGTGTGGATGAAGCTGACTGGTGTGAATGAAGCTGACTGCTGTGGATGAATCTGACAGGTGTAGATGAAGCTTACTGGTGTTGATGAAACTTACTGGTGTGGATGAAGCTTACTGGTGTGGATAAAGTAGACTAGTGTGGATGCAGCAAGACTGGTGTGGATAAAGCCGGCTGGTGTGGATGAAGCCGACTGGTGTGGATGAAGCCGACTGGTGTGGATGAAGCCGACTGGTGTGGATGAAGCCGATTGGTGTGGATAAAGCCGATGGGTGTGGATGAAGCCGACGGGTGTGGATGAAGCCGACGGGTGTGGATGAAGCCGACGGGTGTGGATGAAGTCGACCGGTGTGGGTGAAGCCGACTGGTATGGGTGAAGCCGACCGGTGTGGGTGAAGCCGACCGGTGTGGGTGAAGCCGACCGGTTGTGGATGAAGCCGACCGGTGTGGATGAAGCCGACCGGTGTGGATGAGGTTGACCGGTGTGGGTGAAGCTGACCGGTGTGGATGAAGCCGACTGGTGTGGGTGAAGCCGACCGGTGTGGATGAAGCCGACCGGTGTGGTTGAAGCCGACCGGTGTGGATGAAGCCGAATGGTGTGGATGAAGCCAACCGGTGTGGATGAAGCTGACAGGTGTGGATGAAGCTGACCGGTGTGGATGAAGCCGAATGGTGTGGATGAAGCCAAGCGGTGTGGATGAAGCCGACAGGTGTGGATGAAGCCGACCGGTGTGGAGGAAGCCGACCAGGTGTGGATGAAGCCGACCGGTGTGGATGAAACCTATCGGTGTGGATGAAGCCGACCGGTGTGGAGGAAGCCGACCAGGTGTGGATGAAGCCGACCGGTGTGGATGAAACCTATCGGTGTGGATGAAGCTGATTGGTGTGTATGAAGCTGACTGGTGTGGATGAAGCTTATTGGTGTGAAAAAAGCTTACTGTTTTGGATGAAGCAAGCTGTTGTTAATGAACTTACTGATGTGGATTCACGAAGCTTATTGGTGTGGATGAAGCTTACTTCTGTGGATGAAGCTTGTTGTTGTGGATAAAGCTGCTTGCTGGTGTGGATAAAGCTGCTTACTGGTGTGGATAAAGTTTACTGATATGGTGTTTTACTTGATGAAGGAACAATGTTCGCATGTGTGGATGAAGATTACTAGTGTGGATGAAGCTTCTGTGTGTGGATAGAGCTTACTGATAGGAACAAAGATTGCTGGCGGGACTGAAGCTTACCAGTGTGGATGAAGCTTACTGGTATGGATGATGGCTTGATATTGTGAGTGTGGCTTATAGTTATGAACATTTTTACTGTTGTAAATAAGGCCTTCTTAATGTTTATTAACTCTTTTAAATAGTTTTGAAAATATTCATTGTGAGTAAAACTTGCAGGTTGTAATGGAATCTATATATGTGTTTGCAGCATGAAGAAAGTAACAAGTTAGCATTTAGCTTGAATCGTAAAATCCCCTTACATTTGATATAACTTCTTAAATTAAGAATTATAATGCTGACAAAATTAAAGGGAGGTGTGGGCTAGATTTAATATGATGATACAATAAATGCCCTGTAGGTTGGCATTGTACTAGGAATTGTCTTTGAAAAATCCCCAGTTGTTTAGATAGCATTAAGCATGTGAAGATAAAATTGCCAGTTTATTCAGCACATGTGGAAATTTTTCTCTTTTTTATGTTTATAGCTCACAGTTAATACAAAGTATGTTACTGATAAATTTTTCAGATAAAAACAAGAAATATCATTTGGAAAGGAAACCATCAAAATTTAGGAAATTGTTAAATTTTGTATTTTTTTTAAATATCTAAGAAACCAGCCAATGAAATTGTCTTCTTTTTTGATTTTTATAGCTCTGAATGAGTAAGCCTGTTATATCTAATATCTATGGCATGCAGTGTCTAGTACAAAATTTTTTCTTAGAGTTAGAGTTCATCTGCAGGACTAATTTTTGTGAGTGGTATACATGTTGTTTATATCATTAAAAATGTATGATTATGTCATTTGAAGCTAATTTTGACAAGTTTATGTCATAGAATTAATTAGCTAGCTAGGGCAGATGGTAGCTTAGTACTGAGAAGTGAGGTAACCTTGAACTTTTTTTTCTTGTCTTGAAATATATGGAAAAACTCAAAGATATGTTGAAGCTTGTAGTAAAATGCTGTGAAAGTAAACAATTTCAAATAAAAATGTAAGTGCATCTTTCAAAGCTCAAGTAATTTGAAATCATTTGCCCCTGCTACCCTATATCTGTATATACTTTCCTCAATAAGCCCATTCTGTATACTAGCTTTGACTAGTCAAGCATACTGTCCTTCCGACAGTTCTTGTCTACATGTTCATGTTTCTTCAAAATTTCTGCATCTCTTCTTGTATGGTTTGAATTTTTATGTGTGAGTGTTGCCACTGTTTAAAGTATTCACGTTAAACGAATGCTAGACAATGTAAATGAGCATGAAAAATGGGTAAATGAAAGAGATATGAAGAGATATAAATGTAATGATTAGCTTGGTGTTTTAATTACAAATCAAAGAGCTAAAATCAATTTTATAAACTAATATGGACTTTTGGAGAAGGGTTATCATGACTGAAATGACTTTGAATTGTTTTCATGCACTTCCATGAATAATTTTTCACTGCATACCTATGATTAAAGCGAATCAAATGATTTTTGTGAGTAAAAATGTGATTCTCTAAAATTCTATGCAGTTATCAACCATTTATGCCTAGCTTAAGCCGATGAAAAAAACAGCTAGTCTCTATGAGGATAATGATAGGTGGCAACCATACTATATTTCCTAGCACACAAAAATGAATTGCTTTTTTCAAAAGCAGTGTGAAGATATGTCAACTCGTGTTCCTCACAGCAAGCAGATAATCTTTCGGTTGCCCTTTTCCTTTGTTCGAACCCCTTAAAAGAAACTTTACATGCATGATAGATTATTGGCTGAACCAGTATAAATACTTAATGATATGAAAAGCATTTTATCTGCAAAAATCAGAGCAAAAAGTGTTTGGAATCATTTGATTAAGACAAAGAAATTCCAGCCCCTGATGAAATTTGAGACGACTTAGGGACGTGATCACTCAGCGTTTTTTGAACAAATCGTTGAATTTCACTCTTCTATCCAATTTGGATGCCTCCATCACATCATAGAAATGGGAGACACTCATTTGTCGAAATATCCTGTGGGGCTTTTGATAGCAAATGAGAAAACTTCTGCCTTGAACGATATTATGACACGGGGAAGATTGAAAGAAGTGGGTGGAAAAAAGGGAGAAAATCAATTTGGGATATGATGCGTTTCTTGAAGTGGTATTGTGATGAATTGTATTGTATTAGGAAATGTTTTTGGTCTGGTGAAATTAAGCATGTTTCTGGCCATAATTGATGGTGAGAAAGGTTGAATTGATTTATGATGACGCTGAGAGCCAGCACACCTTCATTAGGGACCATATTACTCGTATTTTGTTTAAGTGCAATGGGTTTTTTCCGCATCTATTTTTGATGTTAGAATGTTTTAGTCTTTGTTTTGAAAGCAAATTTAGAATAAGTTTATGGGAAGGGAAGTTTAGTGGTTGGATTCAGTGTGAATATTTGTCATAAGAAAGTCTCACTTAAATCTAGTAGGTGGACTTACATATGCTGGAAACTTCTAGTGTATGTTAATTGGAAAAGGCGACTGTGAGAGATTTAAGTCGAAGGGGCAAAACATGATTGGGGGAAGCAATTGAACATCATTTTAATTATACATATAATTCAATAACAATGATCAGCAAATCTTTGGGGGAAAAAGCACCCCCTTGCCCCTATAACTAGCAACCCATGATTGGAAACCATCAAGCCAGATAAGATCAAAAAATGGTACCTGATAACCTGATATTGTGAAATGAGAAGTTTAAAGGGCTGTCTGTCTCACCTAGGTTTGTGAAAATGACATGGATTTGAGATTTAATTAGTTATTTTCGTTATTGTAAAGTAAATTTCATGGCCTTTGTTTGATGAAAGATGTTTTCTTAGATATTTTCACGTATCCTTGTACTTAAGAGTGCCCAAATTTGATTTTAATCAGCTTCTTTCAAAAATTGATTTTGTTTTTCAAGCTGCTTTTTGAAGGGAAGTTCATAGTGACAGAAGCTAATTTTTGCCTAATGCTTGAATTAATTGTACTCAAATTAACCCGACCCTTCCATATTTGCCTTTTTACCTAAGAGAAGGATATATTATCTTTACCTATGCTTTTCATTTTTTGTGAACTGTTAGACCGCAACAATACCATGTCATCTGGTCAGTGACCCTGGGCAGCTGTCTGTGCTTCGATCTCCCTAATTATGTACCTCTATTGCAATTCCGTGCTTTGATTTACGTATATACCCAGAACATTTCCTGCTCATGTACTTCCAGCTGGAACATTTCAGCTCCAGTAAGTGTTATTATTTCATGCTGCTTCAATGTAAAAAAAAAACTGTACAGGAAATTAACCTGTCTGAGTTGGATGATTGACAGCTTTTTCAACCAATCACCGCATGAATTTGCCTTAGCAACTAAATCTGCGTAACTTAGTGGGGTAAACATCCTGCGCGGCACGGTACAACTAACTTAGTGGCGCACACTCATGTAGTCAATGCAATTTACTGTACAAAACAATTTCTGCACACACAGCCTGAGTGGCGGCAAAATGGTGAACAAACATTGTGCTGGCTGCGGGCTTTGTAAAATCTGATTGCTGTTACCCAGGACATTTGTTTATCCCATTTGCTAAAAACTCTAATGGTCCGGAGAAGTGCCATAAATGAATCAATGCTTGCGGCAGGCAGTTCGCGCGCATCTAAATGTCAATGCATTGGTAATGCGCGATTGCGGATTTGAGTTTTGTTTGCCTCCACCTAGTTACGGCATTGCTGTGGTAGGTGTGGCTTATTTCGTAACTCAGACGTTAATTGCTTCAGAGCAAATTTGTATGTTTGATATAATGATACTGTGTTAGAAACAGGCCTGAAAAAAAAAACACCCAAGGTTTACGGCTATAACCGCTGGAAAAAGGGAAATTCGTGGGAAGAATTTTTAGCTCCACTTATTACACAGAGTGTAATGAGTGAAGCTTATCAAATTGTACAAGAGCTCCCACATGTACCTGTGTGATGATTTGCTTTAAAATGCATCTCCTAGGTTTTAACAGTTTTGCTCTTGAAATTTTGACTCATGTGAGATTTTTGTATGCTTCATATGGCATATGGCTTGTAGTTTGCTAAGACATATTCTATGTGATTGTTTAATTAAAACTCCTGCATGGTTTTAAGAAAGTATTAGATTTCATACGTACTGGCGCTAAAAATAGTTCTTTTAGCTGTAGACGCTATGCCATATACATGTGTTTCCTATCAGGCCATCTGTATGTCTATCTCCCCACAAAACCTTCACTCTTTGCATTATCTATCTCCCCCTAATGCCAATGTTCAGCCAACCAGCCCTAACAACCTCATCTTTCAGCTCCCCTCCCATGTCATACTTCTTGGTGACTTCAATGCCCACAACCCCCTGTGGGGCTTCAATACCACCACCCCCAGAGGCAAGCTCTTTGAAAACACTCTTCGACAGCCGGCCTCTCCTTGCTCAACACTAACTCCCCGACCTACCTTCACCCTGCCACAGGCTCCCTCACCTGTATTAACTTGTCTATCTGTTCCCCAACCACCTCCTTGATTTTAGCTGGAAGGTTGCTGCTGATCTCTGTGGTAGTGACCATTACCCTCTTCTTATACACTCCAATCTTCAAACCCCAACTGACTACACCCAAATTGGAACCTCGAAAAGGCCGACTGGCCCCTTTTTTTAAAACCTCTGTGACTCGCACCTCTCCCCCATCTCCTCGACGGTGAGGATCCCATGTTGAACTTCAGTAACATCCTTATCAACATCGCCACCTGCTCTATTCCCAAGACTTTCAAACTCCTCAACCACCCCTTACCCCTGGTTCTTTGATGACTGCAAATCTGCCATCAAGAACAGGAAAAGGGCCCTTAGGAACTTCAAAACTAACCCGACCACCCACAACCTCAACCTCTTTCACATCAGCTGTGCCAAGGCCAGGCTCACTATCAAGGACAGTAAAACCAACACTTGGAACAACTTCATCTCTTCTCTCACCACCAACACCCCCACTAGGAAGATTTGGAGAATGGTTAACAGCTTCCACGGCAGGATGGGCAAGTATCCCTTCTTCCATCTCTCCTGGAATGGTAACCTTCTCACCACGAAAAAAGACATTGTTAACCACCTCATTACCTCTTTCAGCAACATCTCGTCCTTGGCCGACTACCCCAATGCTTTCAAAACTAAAAATCTTGTGATGAAGCCCGGAGTATTGCCTTTCCCTCCGACAACACCGAGAGCTACAACACCCCTCTCGCCCTTTCTGAATTAAACCAAGCCATTCACGATGCTGGCTGCACCTCCAAGGGCCCAGATAACAACCCCTACCAGTTCCGGAAACACCTCCCCAACAATGCCACCACTACCCTACTCACCATCCTCAACCACATTTGGTCCTCACACTCCTTTCTGGAGGACAGCTGTTGTCACCCCCATCCCCAAACCGGGGAAGGACAGTACTGACCTCTCCAGCTACCGCCCCATCGCCCTCACCTGCTTTCTCTGTAAAACTATGGAAAGGATTATTAACCAGAGACTAAACTGGTTCCTTGAGACCAACAGAATCCTCTCCCCTCACTAAAGCAGCTTCCGGAAATGTCGCAATACCCTAGACCAGTTAATTATGCTTGACACCGCTATCTGGGAATCCTTTGCAAAAAAGGTACACCTCATTGCCATCTTTTTCGACCTCGAGAAAGCTTTTGACACTAATTGGAAATACGGCATTATCTGCAAACTTTACACCATCGGCCTCAGAGGCCACCTCCCCATCTTTATGCAAAATTTCCTCTCACCCAGGCAGTCCCAAGTTTGTATTGGCCACATCCCTTACAACCCCTACCCCCAAGAAGAGGGCATCCCTCAGGGCAGCATCCTCTCCCCCACTCTCATCATCCTGAACATTAACGACATCACAGACAACCTTGGCCCCAACATGAAACGTGCCCACTACTTGGACAACTTCACCATCTTCTACTCCTCCCCTAGCTTTCCTCTTGTCGAAAATAGGCTCCAATTCACCTCAATTGCTGCAAGACTGGTGCAACAAAATTCCTCAAAAACAAGACGGTCTGCATGCACTTCTGTCATTTCAACAATCTCCACCTCTACCCCCAACCTCGTGCTCAATGGCAATCGCATCCCTAAAGTTGAATACACTAAGTTCATGGGTTCGCTCTAGACCCCAAGCCCTCCTACAAGCAACACATCACCAACCTGAAACAGAAATGCAACAGCTCCCTCAACACACCCACCTCCCTCAACACACCCACCTCCCTCAACACACCCACCTCCCTCAACACACCCACCTCCCTCAACACACCCACCTCCCTCAACACACCCACCTCACTCACTCCCACCTCCTTATTGCTTCCCCCAGCCCCTCTGCAACAGTTGCCATTGTACCCTCACAGTCCAACATGTACTCCTTGCTTGCCCCTGTACAACCTTCCCAGAGCTTCCCTCTCTCCCCACAACTCAATTGCCAAATTCTTCCAGAAAAACCCTTCAGATAAAATTATCTCCTTCCTTTATGATGCTTCCCTCTACAACCATATTTAGTCCTCCTCTCCCACCCCTCTTTCTACTTTTTTTTCTTTCACCTCCTATTTTGATCCAACCTTTCTGTTTTTAGTTCTTGTATTTCTCTCTCTCCCCCTTTTTCTTTCTTTCCTACCTCTAGAATGATCTAACCTCTCAGGCACAATTTGACCTTGGTTGTTGTGGTGCCATTAAGTCCTCATCAAACAAACAAACAAACAAACCTATTGCCTAGCTTCATTTGTATTATGTCTAGACTGTTGTTAATCATGCATATTGCAGTGGTTAGATCTTACAAGCAAATCATGTGTTTGACGAAAACCATTTTTTAATCAGAATTTGAATATTTTGATGAATATGCAAATTTTCGGACCGGGGTCATTACATTTCTGTATGTATAGGTACGTACATGATTTGTCAGTTCAGTGTACACTTAACCTTTCCATCTTATATTCAGAACCTGTATCACGTATGTATTGTCAAAGTCATTCATTTTCTTCTCGCGCTCTTAATCACTTGTTGCAGAATTGAACATTATTGTTGCAGTGCATTGTCATGAAGGATAAATACTTGTTGCAGAATTGAACAGTATTGTTGCAGTGCATTGTCATGAAGGATAAATACTTGTTGCAGAATCGAACAGTATTGTTGCAGAATTAAACAGTATTGTTGCAGTGCATTGTCATGAAGGATAAATACTTGTTGCAGAATCGAACAGTATTGTTGCAGTGCATTGTCATGAAGGATAAATACTTGTTGCAGAATCGAACAGTATTGTTGCAGAATTGAACAGTATTGTTGCAGAATTGAACAGTATTGTTGCAGTGCATTGTCATGAAGGATAGATTATTTTCTTAGAAAGTTAGAGTTGTAATTGTTTGTTTCTTGTTAAATTTCAATGAATTTTGGTATCTCCATTTACCACGGATTTACACCTGTTGTTGTCACTAGAGCTGTGACCATTTAGCGTGTACACACTACACGCTTGAAAATCCTTGTCATTAAAAATCAATATCATTCATGATTCAATCACACACACACACACACATTCGGCTGACAATTTCAATGACTTTTACAAACTCAACTCGATTAGCATAATCTTTTTAAATGCGAGAATTACATATGCGCAGTAATCACCTATGAATGGGGATATTTTGCACTTTGATTTAGCTGAAATCTGAGTAACTTGTGAAATGCACCGCAAATGTGCAGCAGTAACTAGTGAAACTAACAATAGGTCATAACGTAAGGCTTTAATCCCACTTAGTCAAGGCCAGTTTTACAAGCTGTTACATCGACCAAAACACACACGGTCAAAGTGACAATCAGTACATTTACATGTAAATATTACCTGATGAGTCAAATAAATTTTGCAAGAAAGAAAAAATATTGCAAAATAAACAAACAGAAAAAGGTTTTAACAGAGCTGAAATTCTGCGTGCAAAGTGGTGGCCATTTCGAGAGGAGTGCTGATATGATCAGAACTTTCTGGGTGGTGGTGTTAATTTTGAAATGTTTTACGACGGATATTATAGTATGCAAGATTTTCACAGTGAAGTGTGAAATCCCCAGCGAGTACAGCAAAAAAAGTTATGTGATGTTGAGATATAAAGACATTGAAGGGAAGTTTTTTGTTATTTCTTAAATTAAATTTCCATGCACATTTTCCATAAAAACGATGATTTATGCTGTGGAAGTAAACTTGTGTCTATTTAGGCAATGGAGTCAATACGTTTGCTATACCGCTTGCACAATTTTGTTACTTAAATTGGAGCAATTTTGGTGTACTTTTTGAAAATTACGATATTAAATGCGTGTAAACGATACACGCTTGCTTTAAAACTGTAAAACTATTGGAATTTGAACATAATCAATTATTGCCCAAAAAATGAGTTGACTTCCAGAATTTTTTTTTGAAAATATCAGATATGACAACAACAAAAATTGCTTTTAAAATAAAACCAGTCAGATTTTGCGCTACTATGGGATGAGCTATAACATTATTGATGCTTTTTTAATTTTTTTCATTTCTCAAGTAAGCAACAGTATATGTGGTTAATACAGTATGTGCTCTAAAAATGTCCCCTGTGTAAGTTTGCGATGAATAGTACATTAAAATGTGAAAGAGGGAAGCATATAAAGATGTATTGACTACATAAATATTATTTTTGTTACGATTTGTTGTGGAAAGATTTTCTACACCTTTTCAAAACCATAGGAAATTTTTTGATTAATTCCAACCCTGGTTAGAAGTCAGGTGAACGGTCTCCTCTTTAAAAGATATAAATTTTCTTTACTATAACTTTTCCATTCAAACGATCAATTTTCCATTCAATAGAGAATTTTTTCATTCAATAAAGAAAGTGTATATTCAACATACAGATTGTCAACCAATAACATCACTATGAACAGGGCTGTAATTTCCGGGGGCACAGCTAGAGGGAGGGGGGGGGGGACATGTTCTTCCACTTTATAGTGGAATTTTGAAAATTCAGCACATTTTGAGGAAAATTTGCCCTTTGTCCTCCCATTTTTTAGATAAGAGGTCATTTCTTCTCCCCCACTTTTCAAATGAGAATTATGACCCTGACTATGACCTGATTTTGTGCTAATGCAGAATGTTTGATTTAAAAATCTTACATAGGATTTTTTTTGTTTTTGGATCATGGTGAAGCATTTGATTCAAAACAGAAGGACATTTCTCTAATAGATATATTTTTCATAATTCTTCTACAGTAAAGCAAAGAAATATTATATTCTAAAATAGAAATTTCCTTGTTCAGAGCATCATTTTACCTACAGCTGCTGAATATTTTCCGCTCTTAAAAACACATCACGATTATGGCTCTTTTCTTTACTTGCAATTAAGAAGCATGGTTGATTTATGAAGCCCCCAGACTGTCATATTAGCGCTTGTATTATGAATTTTTAACAAGTTTGAATCAACTTGACATTTTCACTGTCATGCCATCGTCCTTGTTTTACAGTTCCAAAGATAGAAATCACAGTTTTATGTTAAGAGATACATTACTGTAGTTCGAACTTTCTTGGGAACGTGTGATTCGTTTTATAGTTCGGGCGAAGAGAATACACATACTCTTTTAAGGATCATCAGAATTTATGAAGAAAAGCAAGGAATGTTCTTTCATTTGTGAGATTGTATTGATAACTGAACAATATTTCCATGGGAAGCAGGAAATCCAATTTTTTATTATTTTAGCAACAGCAACATATATTCATGATTATATTCTATTTTTTGATGTCGTCATGAGGGGTTAGTCCCTTGAAATGTGCATGTCAATTGTGTTTATGAAGACGAACCTTAGAATGCATTCATGTGTTCGTTTAGTGAAAAAATTAAGTGCTCTCGTTAAGGAGTCATGCTCGTATATGAAAGGTACCGAGTTCGATCCCCGTCGTGAGCACTGCAATGTGTCCTTGAACAAGACACTTTACTTGCTTCAGTCCACTTAGATGTAAAATGAGTACCAGCACTGCCAGGGATTTAATCTGCGATGGACTGGCATCCCGTCCAGGTGGAGTATTGTACTCTCATCCGCTTGCGCCACGGAAACGGGAATAAGCACTGGTTCAATGAGCCTAATGGCTTGGATGGATTAAGCTTTTTAGTGAAAAAATAAGAAGTCAGGAAGTCCAACTCCTATTGAGTCACAGAACTATAGCTTGTATACTGACTTTGAAGTAGAAATCACAGGGTGTCTTTGAATATTTTTGCTAGATAAGAGGAGAATAAGGAATGAAATGAACCAATGAGTTGAGAAATTGAGAATGATGAAACTTACAATATAACAGATACTGTGAGTCATAGTTCTGCTGGTAGCATCCAAATAGTTTGTCCCATGTTGTAAGAGCCCCTGCAGAAAAATCTAGCTTGCAGCAGGGTTGTGACAGTTAACTTAATTAGCAAGCTAGTATTTGGAATTGCGCAAGCTAGCAAACATTTTTACCAACTTACGTTCTCCTAGCTTGTCCCCTGTACAACCTTCCCAGAGCTTCCCTCGCTCCCCACAACTCAATTGCTGAGTTCTTCCAGAAAGTTCCTTTGGATAAAATTATCTCCTTCCTTTATCATGCTTCTCTCTACAACCATATTTAATTCTCCTCTTCCACCCCCTCTCTCTACTTTGTTTTTCTTTCACCCATGCACCTCCTCTCTCGATCACAGCTTTCTGACTTTTTGTTCTTGAATTTCTCTTATTCTTCCCCTGTTTCCTTTCCTTCCTACCATTAGAATGATCTGACCTCTCAGGCACAATTTGACCCTCGTTGTCATGGTGCCGTTAAGCCCTCATCAAACAAACAAGCTTGCTGCAAGCTAGATTTTCTGTGATAAGGAAATATGATTTTTAGATGCTCCTAAAATGCTCGTTTCAAGTTGTAAGCTCATTTAGATAGACCCTGACAAGCTTAATTTTTTTCATTTTATCCATTTGAGTTGTAGATGTATAAGCAGTGCAGATCAAGGATTCTGATGATGTCCACATTTTATAACATAAGGCTTTAAATTGAGCCCGAATTGGGTCTTGAAGATTCTTAATACAACATGACTTGTCCTTCTCTTTAAAAATTTGTTCCTGCAAATCATAACCACAAACTTACTGTAGCAAATAGCGAGACCACTTTATCTTAATTAAAATAACCACACAATAAGGACTTCATCCATTGCTAATATGATACTCAACACCAACTTCCAACAACAACTAAGGTTTTCAGAATAAAGAAACTAAGGTTTTCAGAATAAAGAAAATAAGAGGAAAAATTCTGACTCGACCTGGTTATTTATCAGGTCGGGTCTGACTGTTTGAAACTTTAAGGAGCAGAACAATGAGGTTAAAATTGAAAATAAAGCAAGATGTCCTTCTTGTGTTATTAAATCCCAGAGTAACTAAATGATAACCTGTTAACTGGGTTGGAGAGGACTGAGCAATGACTCCTATACCACAGGGGAAACTTGGGAGCTTCCCCCTCCCCCCAACCTGCCCTTCACCTTAATGGGGGAAAGAAAACTGCCCTCCATTTCACGGGGAAAAGAAGTGCTCTTTTCCCTTTTGGGATTTTTTTTTTATATTTAAAGCATTATTTTCACCCCTGCTAATAAAAATAATGGTTGTGAGACTTGAAAAATCTTTTTATGTTATGAATAATGGCTGTTTTTGACATCTTTATTTGTGCCTGGTCACTTTCAGGTGCATATATACCCAATTTTTTATTACTACATTAGGACTTAAATGGCGGCATCAAAAATGCCCTCTTTTTGAGTGCAGGCGTCACTGGGACTTAATGGGGCATTGACATGTTCAGCAATCGTATTGTACTGTATATGAAGAATGTACAATACTTCCCAAGCTATAAGTAACCACATTTAAATGACTAATTAGGTTTCACAAACTCACATTTATTCCAAGATAGATAAACCTTCAATATTTTTTGATTAACCTGATCTGCTGTAGTATTTATTTTCCCTTGTAGGAAACAAAAAAAACTAATTAATTTAAAACATTTGGTAGTTTCTCTGCCTTTTGCATTATTAAACAATTTGGCTCACAAATCATTTACCACCCTAGGTTGTATGCATAATTAAAGCCATGAACACTGCATCTACTGAAATTGCATTGTAAATATTTATATGTAATCAGCTGTTTCATCATCTGTAGCAGAATTAGTGTGGTTGTTGCTTCCCTTTTGGGTTAGGTTAAAACAAAAATTTGAAATTGACCAAATATCCTTTTGGATAGTTAAGGTGTTGTCTAGAAACTACAGTTCTTTGCTGTGAATGAAAACATGAAAATTGATTTTCTAGGAATATTATCTAATTTCAGGGGCCACATTTGTGAATATAGATTGTGACAGACAGATTGTGTGTCTGTTTGTCCACCTTGCAAATTTAAATGATTTGCAGTTTTATTTGGAAATGCTTAAAGATATTAAGTTTGGTATTAAGTGAAATTGAGTTAGAATCGTATAGTCATAGAATTAGGGAGATTTGTAAAATAGTACATTTTCTAAAAGCTTTATGATGCAGTGTACGCAAAAAAAAAAAAAAATTGTTTACATTTTGTCACATGACTCTATGGCGGCCATTTTAGATTTAAAAATGGTTACCATAATTTCTTGTTTTTCTGCTTCTTTGGAATTTCTTTCACTGAATATTTGCATTTTGTTGGCAAAATGTCAACCATAAATTTTTTATTTTCTTAAACAAAATTACATTTCCCTGACTAACAATCAATCTTTGTAGATGAGATGATGAAGGAACTTGTCATGTGTAATTGTGTTTCTTTCCAAAGTTCAAGCTACTTGTCTCACATGTATATCAGTTCCCAGGATACTTGGTTGAGTTTGTGGTTGGTATTAATGAACAATTAAATTTAGACATATTTGCATTATTATATACTGTAAATCAGGGAATGAACAATAAGAAACTCCTTCGTAATATTTATGATTACATTATGCAACATATTAAGCAACCCTGTTCTAATAAAGCGCCCACTTTGACTGATAACATAAAAAAATTGGATTAATTGACTTAAAATGCTCAAGTTTTGTTATATATTTTCATTTTTATTATGTGTCTGATGCTCAGAATGTTGTTGTGGTGGTTATTGTGAGAATAATATAGAATCAGTTCACTTATATGTACAATGCAGATTGAACATTTACGCGAACAGTAAAAATAAACAAGAATGTGTAAATATTTCAAACATTTTAAAATATTTCATTGAAGAAAAAAAAAGTATTAATATTTTTCAGGTTGATTTGTGAAATTGATGATGATGATATGTAAAGACCTGATTAAAAACATTGAATATTTGGATTGGGTCACCACAAGAATATTACAATTAACTAAATTTGGAACTTCTGTTTATCAGATGTGATTATTACACTTTTAAAACTTTCAAAAGGATACAAATATTTTGTTTTATTCTTTTCTTTGTACTACTAAAACGACTTTCTTCTTTTGTATGTATGGAGAGGTTGATGCATTTAAAGAAATAGGGATAAAGGTGACATAGCTAGTAGATATGGCTCGAGGCTAGAGGTTCGCGGTTTGAGGTGATTCGATCCTGATTAATTCACAGATATGTAGAATGATTCTATGTTTCAATCAGCTAAAAGTTCTGTATCACAGCAAGTCCTTAGGTATAGTACCCAGCCCAGGAAAACTAGAAAACTGACTGACAGTTGGGTAGAGATGACTTTCCATCTGGTGAGGATGTAAGTTCTATGATTGCATGGTTCTTCACCCCTTGGCAGGTGCTCTAATCATCGCTCGGAAAGAGCAGGTTGCATTTTATCCCCTTTGAATTCAAATTCAGATAATTGGCAATTGCCAGCTTGGGAGTGTAGACCCAATGTGTGTTAAGCTGCTATGTTTCAAACAATCAGAAACAGGCTGGATATTTTATTTAACTGTACCGATAGTATACTTGCATGGTCTACCGGTTTTGTAACTAAAACCGGTTTCGCGAAACCACAATGTGATTCATATTTTATGAAAAATGGAAAGTTCCGAAAATAACCAAATAACTACAAAACAAATTGACAAAAGATGGTAAACATCTGTTTTATTTCAATGAAAGAAAGTTCATGCTTTGCGTCAACATGTTTTTTTGTAGTATCTTTTGTTATATTTGTGAAAATCTGTGATATTTTTGCAGATTCAAGCATTAAATACGATTGAGAATCTTTGGAAATAAATAGTTCGATGATGCTATGTACTTGCATCTTCTTTCTGGGCTTATATTTCCCTGACCACACATTTCTTTATAATCCCTTTATTTGAAGTCATGTCCATTCTCTCCAGAGTCCTTTTGTCTTTTAAGATACACCCAACCACCCCCTACTGTACTGACTGACCCTATTATTGTACTGTATATTAAAGGCTAGTACAAGTTACAACACATTATTCAATGTGCATATGGGCTCTGATTAACGGGCCCCTGAATACAAATGAAACTTTGTGTGAATGACCCTAGATTCACGTGTTGTCATAGTAACATGATTAATGAATGGGTTTTCAAGGGTTTTCTTATTAAATTTTCGTAAGTTTTTTTAGTTTAAATTCAGCTTTTACTGGGAAGAACCGTTGCTATAAATAGCTGTAGCATGATTTAAAGGAGGGTTAATTGGGTGATCGTTATGGAATAACAATGTACTGTAAAATGAGATAAATTATCCTCATCACCCGCTTGGTTTGTGAATCAAACCAAGCTGGTAGTGTGTTTCACATTTCACAATGAGATCGCAAGTGAAAACAACCATTCATTCCCTCAAAACAAAATTTTTCCCTGTTGTGATGACAACAAATCAGATTAAACAGCTGTAAGAAAATTATTTTCTCCATCAAGTCTGACATCTATGTATGTAACTTTCTAGATTAAGTCTTTAGTCACCTGAATAGATTCTAAATCGTGCAAAAAGTGTTTTTCTTGCAAATGTAAATGTCAATTGTTTTTACTGAAATTGCATTGTAAATATTTATATGTAATCAGCTGTTTCATCATCTGTAGCAGAATTAGTGTGGTTGTTGCTTCCCTTTTGGGTTAGGTTAAAACAAAAATTTGAAATTGACCAAATATCCTTTTGGATAGTTAAGGTGTTGTCTAGAAACTACAGTTCTTTGCTGTGAATGAAAACATGAAAATTGATTTTCTAGGAATATTATCTAATTTCAGGGGCCACATTTATGAATATAGATTGTGACAGACAGATTGTGTGTCTGTTTGTCCACCTTGCAAATTTAAATGATTTGGAGTTTTATTTGGAAATGCTTAAAGATATTAAGTTTGGTATTAAATGAAATTGAGTTAGAATCGTATAGTCATAGAATTAGGGAGATTTGTAAAATAGTACATTTTCTAAAAGCTTTATGATGCAGTGAACTAAAAAAAGAAAATTGTTTGCATTTTGTCACATGACTCTATGGCGGCCATTTTAGATTTAAAAATGGTCACCATAATTTCTTGTTTTTCTGCTTCTTTGGAATTTCTTTCACTGAATATTTGCATTTTGTTGGCAAAATGTCAACCATAATTTTTTTATTTTCTTAAACAAAATTACATTTCCCTGACTAACAATCGATCTTTGTAGATGAGATGATGAAGGAACTTGTCATGTGTAATTGTGTTTCTTTCCAAAGTTCAAGCTACTTGTCTCACATGTATATCAGTTCCCAGGATACTTGGTTGAGTTTGTGGTTGGTCTTAATGAACAATTAAATTTAGACATATTTGCATTATTATATACTGTAAATCAGGGAATGAACAATAAGAAACTCCTTCGTAATATTTATAATTACATTATGCAACATATTAAGCAACCCTGTTCTAATAAAGCACCCACTTTGACTGATAACATAAAAAAAAATTGGATTAATTGACTTAAAATGCTCAAGTTTTGTTATATATTTTCATTTTTATTATGTGTCTGATGCTCAGAATGTTGTTGTGGTGGTTATTGTGAGAATAATATAGAATCAGTTCACTTATATGTACAATGCAGATCGAACATTTACGTGAACAGTAAAAATAAACAAGAATGTGTAAATATTTCAAACATTTTTAAATATTTCATTGAAGAAAAAAAGTATTATTATTTTTAGGTTGATTTGTGAAATTGATGATGATGATATGTAAAGACCTGATTAAAAACATTGAATGTTTGGATTGGGTCACCACAAGAATATTACAATTAACTAAATTTGGAACTTCTGTTTATCAGATGTGATTATTAAACTTTTTAAAACTTTCAAAAGGATACAAATATTTTGTTTTATTCTTTTCTTTGTACTATTAAAACGACTTTCTTCTTTTGTATGTATGGAGAGGTTGATACATTTAAAGAAATAGGGATAAAGGTGACATAGCTAGTAGATATGGCACGAGGCTAGAGGTTCCCGGTTTGAGGTGATTCGATCCTGATTAATTCACAGATATGTAGAATGATTCCATGTTTCAATCAGCTAGAAGTTATGTATCACAGCAAGTCCTTAGGTATAGTACCCAGCCCAGGAAAACTGGAAAACTGACTGACAGTTGGGTAGAGATGACTTTCCATCTGGTGAGGATGTAAGTTCTATGATTGCATGGTTCTTCACCCCTTGGCAGGTGCTCTAATCATCGCTTGGAAAGAGCAGGTTGCATTTTATCCCCTTCGAATCCAAATTCAGATAATTGGCAATTGCCAGCTTGGAGTGTAGACCCAATGTGTGTTAAGATGCCATGTTTCAAACAATCAGATACAGGCCAGATATTTTATTTCACTGCACCGATGGTAAGCTTGCACGGTCTACTGGTTTTGAAACTAAAACCGGTTTCGCGAAACCATGGTCTGATTCATATTTTATGAAAAACAGGAAGTTCCGAAAATAACCAAATCACTACAAAAAAATGACAAAAGATGGTAAACATCTGTTTTATTTCAATGAAAGAAAGTTCATGCTTTGCGTCAACATGTTTTTTTGTAGTATTTTTTGTTATATTTGTGAAAATCTGTGATAATTTTGCAGATTCAATCATTAAATACGATTGAGAATCTTTGGAAATAAATAGTCATAATGTACCTGTAATAACAGGTTCGATGATGCTATGTATTTGCATCTTCTTTCTGGGCTAATATTTCCCTGACCACAACATTTCTTTATAATCCCTTTATTTGAAGTCATGTCCATTCTCTCCAGAGTCCTTTTGTCTTTTAAGATACACCCAACCACCCCTACTGTACTGACTGACCCTATTATTGTACTGTATATTAAAGGCTAGTACAAGTTACAACACATTATTCAATGTGCATATGGGATCTGATTAACGGGCCCCTGAATACAAATGAAACTTTGTGTGAATGACCCTAGATTCACATGTTGTCATAGTAACATGATTAATGAATGGGTTTTCAAGGGTTTTCTTATTAAATTTTCGTAAGTTTTTTTAGTTTAAATTCAGCTTTTACTGGGAAGAACCGTTGCTATAAATAGCTGTAGCATGATTTAAAGGAGGGTTAATTGGGTGATCGTTATGGAATAACAATGTACTGTAAAATGAAGATAAATTATCCTTATCACCCGCTTGGTTTGTGAATCAAACCAAGCTGGTAGTGTGTTTCACATTTCACAATGAGATCACAAGTGAAAACGACCATTCATTCCCTCAAAACAAAATTTTTCCCTGTTGTGATGACAACAAATCAGATTAAACAGCTGTAAGAAAATTATTTTCTCCATCAAGTCTGACATCTATGTATGTAACTTTCTAGATAAAGTCTTTAGTCACCTGAATAGATTCTAAATCATGCAAAAAGTGTTTTTCTTGCAAATGTAAATGTCAATTGTTGTTTAAATGACTGGTGGCATGTAAGCAATTTTGGTATCAACTGATGTATTTTTTATTTGGAACAACTTTCTAATACACATGTAGGTCGAAAAATGTTTGTCTTTTACTATCTTAGAAAAAGCATTTTTTGCCGCTTATATGAACAACTTTACTAAAATTTTAATTTCTATTATTGAAATTTTGTGATGTGTCAATTTGGACAGTGATATCACTGATCTCCAGCTGGCCTAGCCTATACACATACAATGCATGTATTGTGTGTATTTATCACCTACTACCAGCTTAAGTCCAGTTGTAGGCCTAAGCTTTTAGCTTTCTTTTGGTTGGTTGGTTTACCAAGGTTTACAACGTCCCAACAGACCTCCATTGGACTATTTACTTCGAGATGCCCACGGCTGTTTTATTAACCAGTCATGGGCACCGCTATGGAGACCCACTGGGAATAGATAGCATGATGGTATAGCTTAGACGAAGAGGAGAGATTTGTATGAATCAGTGCTTATACCGGATGGGACTGGGAGGCACTAATTATTACCCCTGCCAACGAAGTTGGACAGAGGTTATGTTTTCACCTCTGTAAATTTGTTTGTTTGGCATCAAGATATCTCAGAACTGATGATTGGATTTGGATTAAATTTGGTGTCTGGCTTTGTTACTGTACTGCTTAAGGAAGAAGTAGGAACAGGGACATTGAAAATAGGAGGGGGCAAATGGAGGGTAGGACATGTTTTTGCCTTTATTTGTTTGTTTGTCATCAAGATATCTCAAGAACTGACTATTGGATTTGGATTAAATTTGGTGTGTGGTTTTGTTACTGCTTAAGGAAAAAGTGTTTAAAATTTGAGACTTCTTGGAACATGGGGAGAGTAGAAACGGAGTGATGTGGATATCTTTAGGGCAAGATTTATCAAGACTTAGTTGAAACTTTCCATTGGAATGTGCTGAACAATGATCATGCCATGAATGAACAGCCATACAATCAATTTTCTGGACTCGAAGAAAATCAAGTGAAGTGGCTTCTGGTATCATAGAAATCAAAACAATTGGTTTCTGCCATGAATGAAAATGATGGAATGTGAATCTGTAAAAAACTCAAACAATGAATAGCCTGAATTTAAATAAAAACAATGATCACAAGTGGTGATACTCAAGTGTTTAGAATGTAAATTGCAATAAACAGTGAGAAATAGATTGTTTGGGCTTAGACGTTGGTGGAGAGTTTCTGATTGTAAACCGGAATAAACAGGAGGTATATGCACTCTGCATAGTGCTAAAATTTTAGAGTCCAAAATGTATTCGAAAGTTAACTCAAATCTGTGGTGTTGTGAATGCTTGGGCGAAGAGCAGACCTGCCAACTAGTACGATTTTGCCGTATTTAATAGGGAAAATGTTGAGAATACGATTGTACGTTTTTTTGGCACCAAGATACGATTGATTTTTTATCTTTATTTATTATTGTCTTTTTTGTTGTTTTTTGTTGTTTTTTACTCATGCTTTTTACGCTCGGTTGGCGTTCATGTCCTCTTAAAGGATTGATTTTGCCGACTTAACCAACTCAGATTCAGATTCGTACAATAAGAGAAACTGAAAGTACAGTGGTAATTTTTTTCAGCCACAGTAAATCTTTGTTTTGTACATATTGTTTGAAGAGTACAATGTTTTTATCAAAAATACAACTTTTGTAGTTCCAGAATACAGTTTGGTGATCCTAAAGGTTGGCAGGTCTGGAAGAGTTTGTTGAACTTCGTGTTTAGCCAGCTTAGAGTAGCTAACATCCCCCAGTAATATCTCAAACATTTATGGTTGGAATGCATCTTCAGATATACCATGGGGGTCTTTAATGTCTCTGTCAAGTTTTTAAAAGGAATCTTCAGTATCAGAGGATGAAATTTCTCAACTTTTTGCTGACGACATTTTAGGTTTGTAATTACTTTTACATGTTTACACGGGCAGTTCTGCAGGGTTCTAGCTACAACTTGCAACGTCACATATTTAAATAAATTTGCGGACGTCACAGAAAGTGTTATTCTGAACCTCAAAATAACACAAGTTTCACACTCTACCAATTATTATTTTGGATAAATATTGGTATGTTAAAGAAATTGAGGGGTTTTATCACGTGACTCTAACTCATCTGAAGCCATTTTGTAGGGCAGCAGCTTCGTTGTGTTTACACGGCTCAAGTCAAATTACACACACATACAACAAACATACTTATATGCTAACCAATACCAGTTTAGCGAATTTTACTTATTGCATTTTTTGTTCGCTTCCAATTTTACTTCATACTTTATTTAATTTGTGTATATTCACCAGGTATACGAAGAGTAACATTTACGTTAATGCCAGCTGATTGTTCGTTATACTCAGACAAAGCTTACATACCTGACATAAAGTGCTTGCTGCAAATCCTAGTGTGAATCCTAGGTTGAAAGCCCTTTCTTTGTACAGCAGAAGATCAAATCGAGAAAATGTCCGGCATAATCATCTTACAAAAATTATCTTATATAACAACATGCAAACATTTGTAATTCTAATTAGGTGTACAGCAGACTTCAATGTTTTTTTACCCAACAAAATGGTGATGTAAACAAAGTCATGTGACCTCATGAAACAAAGTCATGTTACCTCATGACGTCAGTTGAAACACCCTTATAGGTGGAAAAAAAACATGTTGATATCTTATTCTGTTTAGAAGTTATTGCATTGCAAAGATTGCACCATTATGTGTTGAAAAGTGACCTTGTAAAGTGTCATCGTAAAGTATGATATGTCGTAAAGGCAGATGCATGATAATTTTTTATGTATTTCTATGAAATAAAAATGTATTTTTCTTTCATTTAAACATGAGATGATGTTCTTGTAAAGTACATGTTATGTATACCTCTTCTCAAAATTTAAACAAAACAATGTTTCCAATAATTTGGAAAGGCAATTAATTTTCAAAGAAATAAAGAAATACATAATCATTGCCTGGATCTGCAATTATGATATCACACTGTGCATGCACTGCAAGGTGAATTTTTATCACTCTGTTGAAGTCTTTAAAATGCAATATAACTCCTGAACGGAAATAACATATCAACATGATTTTTACACCAAATTGTTTTTTAATAGTCCAGTATCATATATATGAAAATGATACCTCATGGGAATATTCCTTTAAATTTCTATTTCTTGGGGTGTTAATTTCGAGTGATGTCTGTATATCTCGTGAAGAAATGGAAATAATAATGATAATTGCAGGGCTGTATCACATGAGCTGTGATTGCATTTCCATATGAAATTTAAGATCTGCAACAACAATACATATACCTGGTTTTTGTGTCTCATGATTAATGATAAGTTCTTGCTGAGGGTTTTCAATATGACTATTTTTGCTGGCTTTTTGTATTTTTTTCATTTATTTCTTTGCCCAGTTGTAAGAAATGTTTTTCACAAGCTGTTGTGTGAAAGGTTATTTAAATCCCTGTGTTGATTTTTATGTACAGGTATTTTTTGTTCATCATTGTATATTATTCATATTTAGTACCATTTTGTGATGCGTTTTAATGATTTTAATATTAAAATAGACAAGGTTGATAGTGAGACCAGAGTGTATAAACTTGTCAATATGCAAGGGCCATAGCTAGCACAGAAAACTTCCATCTCTCACCCGATTTTTTTTGAAAAAAATAGTATTGCATTCTATTTAGAAATATAACAGGACGCCCAACTTAACTTTAATCAAAAGACCAGAGTGTATAAACTGTCAATATGCAAGGGCCATAGCTAGCACAGAAAATTTCCATCTCTCATCCAAAAATTTTTTTGAAAAAATAGTACTGCATTCTATTTAGAAAAATAACAGGACACCTAACTTAACTATAATCAAAATCTAGCATGAAGACACAATCTGATTTTCAGATCATAAATTTAGGAGAGAAATTGAAAGTATACAGAAATATAGAGAATTAATTAGGCTTTGAGCTGCCTTGATTCTCTTCATGCATTACAAATTTCTTCCAACTTTGATTAGCCATGCATAAAGGTATATGTACATGTACAAAAGTTTTCTATTCAACCACTGACTGAATAAGGATGTTTCAGCTGATGTCACCAGGTCACATGACTTTGTTTACATTGCCATTTTTTCAGGCAATACCATTGTTGTCTGCTGTATACTTAATTAGACTTACATACATTTGCATGTTGTTATATTAGATTATTTTTGTAAGATAATTATGCCGGAATCTTGCTGTGCCATTGCTTGCACTACTAATTGTGTGCATGGGGATAAAAGATATTTTCTCGATTTCCATCTGATCCTGATCGACATTCGAAGTAGGTTTCTGCTGTACGATGCAATGGCTGCAACCTACGGTTCACACACTGCTGCCCTGCAAAATGGAGTCCAGTTGAGCTAGAGTCACGTGATAAAATCCTCTATAGATCATTAAATTCTGAGTTTAAAGGCCTTTGAATGGTCTTTGCATGGTCTTTGAATGATCTTTGAATGGTTTTGAATAGTCTTTGATGGTCTGTGAATGGTCTTTGAATGGTCTTTGAATTTGAATGGTCTATGAATTGTTTTTGATGGTTTTAAATAGTCTTTGATGGTTTTTGAATGGTCTTTGATGGTCTGTGAATGGTCTTTGAATGGTCTTTGATGGTCTTTTAATGGTCTTTGAATAGTCTTTGAATTTTGAGATAGCATATGTGTATAGTTTTCAAGTTATGAGTAATCAAAGTTTGATAATTTTTTAATTTATTGAAAAAATGTGATTTATGAACAGGAAATTGCCCCAAAATGTGTTTGTTTTTCTTCATATTTCTTCCCTATGATTTCAGACCTTGAAAATATTGAAAATGCCCTCTCCAGCTTAAAATTGGTAGGGGTGTGATAAAGATCAAATCCTCTTCATTATAATTATCTTCTCTCTTTCCAAGAAAAATGGCAGAGGGTTAAAAACAATGGATTTGTTCTAGAGAATAGAAACTATGTCCCGTTCTACATCACAAAAGTAACATAAAAATTTGCATATTTGCACAAAAATCTTCAAAAAGCTGTAAAATGGCCAATTTTAAATTGATTTTGATGACATTTTTGCTTTCTTTGTGTTTATTTAGGGGATTTCAAATCAATTTAGGTAATGTTGCATCTACCTGCCTGTATACCTTTAAGAAACTATGGGTGCTTTTGATATAATTTTAAAACTATTCTGTTCCAAATTTGAAGTTCTAAATTCTGATAAATTTTGAATGGCTACCTGTTCTTCTAAATATTTCTGAAATTGGTAATTTTTAATTGTTTTTAGAATGTGTATGTATTTGCACTTTACTGTTTCTTGAAATAAATTCAGTGATATGCCATTAGAACATCCCTGGTATAATTTGACAGATTTGTACTGGGCCTTAAATTGAAATATGAATATAAATCTTTATGGGTTTTATCTCTGGAGGCCATTAATATTTTTGTTCATTAGTTCTAAATGTTGATGTCAAATTCTGCAGTGTAGTTTAATTGCTGGGAACCTCTGCCGGATGCTCTGCATTTCAAGTCAAGAATTGATTGGCCTAGTTTGGGAATCATGTGATTGGATGGAATAAAAAAAGAGATTCTTTATCTTGGGATATTAAAAAGGGGATATGCACTGACTCCAATGGTTTGATTTAGCTTAATTATCAAATTGTTGAAATTTGTTTGCGTTGCACACATTGTTTTGAATGTGAAAATATTCGTGAGAGAAGACGTAAAAGTTGGAAGAAATTGTTTTCAGTGACTTCCAAAAGCCAAAACCTACAGTTGTATTTAAGAACCAATTTGTATGCGAAGTTTGTGATGTATTACAGGGCAATGTAGGTATTTCCTGATGTAAATTGTTTTGTTTGTTAATTGTCGGTCATAATTCTTGAAAAGGTGCGGCAAATTCCGACCAAAAGTTTTTGAGACTTTTACCATACCTGAATCAAATTGTTGCTGGAAATCTAGATTGTCCTAACATTCTCATAGAATTTTTTCAGGAAGTCCAGATTTTTCATGTTGAAAATGTAAGTGAAACTAATCTTTTACATACATCCTGCTTTAATGGTTTGTAAGAACCATCAGTTCATTGGATGTCACATAAGTAGGGTTTTTAGCTACCACTGATTGTAGTCTTAATTTTCAGGATTAATTTGGTTTATAAACCAAACCACGGTTAACTCAGGAACAGTTCAGCTATAGTGAAGAAATAAATCATATACTAGAAATATAAAGAGTACATTAGCTAAATTGCTTTAAAATCTTATAAAAACCATCTACCAAGTAGCAAAGAATTATATCAAAATCGCTTAAAATTGACTATTTTGCAGAGTTTTGAAATCACGGGCCAATAATATGCAAATTTTGTGATGAATTACAGGACGGCCTTAGGTATTTTGGTATGTAAATCCTTTGCTTGTTGATTGTCTATCGTATTTCTTGGAAGTGGTGCAGCAAATTCCGACCAAAGTTTTTGAGTCTACTTATACCCTTAATGAAATCTAGAACCATTATCATAAAGTTTTCTAGGACAGTTCATATTTTTCACGTTGAAGTGAAACTCGTGTTGTATTACATCATCCTGCTTGAATGGTCAACCATCAGTTCTTTGATGTCACACTTATAATTAGGGTTTTCTATACCACTGATCATACTCATAATTTTCATGGTTAATTTGGTTTATAAACTAAAGCCACGACCGACTGACTTTCTTTGAAGAGCATTTTAAGCTGCAAGTAAAGTATATTTATATAATGCGATTGGATGTTCGAATGTGACTTCAAAATGAATAAAATCATTCGGCTGAAAAACATATATTTGTAGTGAAGTGAAGTGTGACTTTGATTTTCTATAAGTGGAATTAGAGGAAACTTACGAGAAAAGTGCATTCACTACTTGAAATAAATGAAACGTCATCATTGATTGTGTAGAAATGGTAGGAATTATTTTAAGTAAATGGAGTGTATTTATGGGGCATTCAAAAGTGTGATGAACAAAACAATTGAAAATGGCTAATAGTAGGGGAGGAGTGGAGTGAGTTGTGGGGAGGATGAGGGATGGGGATTGGTTTGGCACGTTTGTTGTAGGGAAGGGTATGTACATGCACCAAGGGGCCTACATTATTTTGGAGGCCTTATAACTTTAGCCCTGTAACTCCTTGTTTCTTCAAAGCTGTATCTGCTCGCAACAAGTCGCACATCTTGGAAGATACTCGTTCTCTATCTGTCTTCTCCGCTATGTTTTTTTCTCAGAATATCTGGCAGTCCTTAATTTGTAAATGGTTTTTTTTTTTTTTGGCAGTATGCTACTGTATGACACATGCATGAGTCATTGCTGTATAACACAAGAGAAAACATTCACCTTTTGTAAATTGTTTGATGAATAAGAATATATGCAGATCTGTATCAAGTGTCATTTTCCTCATCTGGTAGACTCATCATCGCAGCAGGGAGTAACCATTTTTGCTGCACTTTATGCACATTATATAGTATTCCTGTGTATTTTTTGTTCTGAGTGTAAGGTTTTCTGGATGTTGTTGAGACAGGAAATACATGTCACTCTACATATAGTGAGTCATATACACATTTAGTGACTTGTAGCACTTAGCTCATAGCTATTACTCAATGAAAGGAAGAAGAGTTGAAACATGCCAATAGAAATATCATTCGGAGTAATGCTATAAATTTGCACAGGTCTGAAAATTGTTGGATTTGAAGCATAGGCAGAATCACAGGGTGTGGGGCATTTATCTCCCCCATCTCATAAAATATTTATATATATATATAAATATATATATAAATATATATATAAATATATATGTATATATATATATATATATATATATATTTATTTATACATACATTCATCCATCCATCCATCCATCCATCCATCCATCCATCCATCCATCCATCCATCCATCCATCCATCCATCCATCCATCCATCCATCCATCCATCCATCCATCCATCCATCCATCCATCCATCCATCCATCCATCCATCCATCCATCCATCCATCCATCCATCCATCCATCCATCCATCCATCCATCCATCCATCCATCCATCCATCCATCCATCCATCCATCCATCCATCCATCCATCCATCCATCCATCCATCCATCCATCCATCCATCCATCCATCCATCCATTCATTCATTCATCCATCCATCCATCCATCCATCCATCTATCCATCCATCCATCTATCGATATCTATAGTAGTATGTATGTATGTATGTATGTATGTATGTATGTATGTATGTATGTATGTATGTATGTATGTAGGTATGTATGTATGTATATATGTATGTATGTATGTATATATCTATATCTATCTATCTAAATATCTATCTATCTATCTATCCATCTATCGATCGATCTATCGATATCTATGTATGTATGTATGTGTGTATATATATATATATATATATATATATATGTATATATATATATATATATATATATATATATATATCTATATATATATATTGTACAGTAATTTAAAAAACAAATGTAATTAGTGTGATTTTGTGACTTTCCCCTGGCTTCTCCCACTTGCGGCAGACAAATAGATTTTTTGACTGCCCACCATATCCCCCTGCCCCCACCAATCACTGCAATGGTTTGAAGAATGATCTATTAAAAATGCTTAAATTTAGGTAAAGTTGATAATTTAGCATCCATAAGTGAAATGTTGTATGTCAACATTTATTGTTCTATAAACTCATGTGTGAAGAAACAATGAGGAACTGAAATTTCACTTAAAAGGGTCTTTGAAACTCCAATGAGAAACAGATTAATATTCTATCTGTACTTGAATAAACATATTTCTGAAACAAACATTGCTTGACACACCAAACCCCAATACTACTAGGAGGGAAGAGGAAGGGAAGGATGAGGTGCATGGCATGATATAATCAAGGTTCACCTTTTCACTTGTTGGACGTTGACATCAGAAATTACAGTTGGGACTACACACACAGACTTTATAGCTACCCCACGAGATCCGATGATTGTCTGTTTGATCCCATCGAGAAGAATATCACCAACTATTATTTACTCACATCATTCCTTTGCAGAGAAGAAATAAAACAACATCCTGACTTCACATGGGTAGATTGTTTTGAAATAAAAGCACAGCAAGGAATACATTTTTCACTAACAAATATATTTCCCAAAATTCAAAAACACAGAAAGCTGCCAGTAATTAATTATGTGTACTTTCGTTGACCTTTGTATATCATGGTGGAAAATATACTTTGTTAAATTGCAGGGCATCAAAAGAGTATTTGTTGTGACAGAAGGATGTTTATTGCATTATCCTTTCATCAGTTTTCCCCAGGTATATTTAGACACTTTTTCCTGCTCTTATTTGGAATTGCATCCTTATAATCTAATGAAAGGCTTTTGTTAAATAATATATATATACACACCTTTGTATGGAATTTGAAAGTTTCTGAAAGTTTCCAAGTATATTCTGTTGCTCAAAGGGTTTGTGTCTGAGAAAAATAAGTAAGCAGCACACAGACCTGGATAAAAACGCAGTGGAAAAAAACCGTGGTGGAAAAAAACGTGAGAAAAAAGGAATTCGTGGGCTGAATAATTCCTTCATAAAAAATAAAAAAACCAACAGATTTCTTAAGTATTTAAGCAATAGTATATGTGGTAAATATGTGCTCAAAAAATGTCCCCGTGTAATTGTACAATGAATAGTACATTAAATTGCGAAAGAGGGAAGCATATAAAGATGTATTTTCTACATTGATATTAATATTTCTGTCATGATTTCCTGGGAAGATTTTCTACACCTTCATTCAGCAGAAGCATGGGAAATTTTATTATTAATTCCAAATCTGGTAGCATGAATGTTATTGTTTTCGTTATTTCTCCTGTTTTTGTGAAAGTACACCAGAATGTTTGAAACCCTTTACAAGTTATAATGTTTTAAAGGCCAGATATCATGTTAGTGTGGATACCATGGTGATCAGAAATATGGTACAATCCATCATTTCTGATTGGTCCAAATGGTTACACAATTACCGACCATGCACTGACATGGCAATTGATTATCACCCTGGAAATGACGCTACTAGGTAAGCCTATGAGCAGATTTATTAACGAAGGTTGAGCAATTTTCTTGAGATGACAACGACGAGTGAACACACAATAACAATGACGGGGTCGTTGCCTGCGACGTACAGACAGACATAACATCGACAACCAAGTCAATGTCCACGGCCTTTGATAACCAGTTGTGGTACACTGGTGTGTCTACCCAACCCAGGCTTAAACCCAGGGCCTCGTGGTCTGTAGACGAGGTTCGATCCCTATTGAAGAAGAGAGTTATGATAATATATAGTTAGAGAGCCATCGTTATATATGTAACAGTTTTTGTGTGTTATCTTGTTTGCACATTTAGATATACTTTATTAAATTATCAGTCCTGTAAGCCTTGTATGTAAATAAAAGTGTTTTTTTGACATTAGATGTCGGTGCCATTAAACATCAAAAGACCAAACCAAACCAAACATTAAATGTCACTATGAAGCCAGATCTACAGACTATAAATTAACAATTGATTTTTACCATTGCAAATTCCGTAGATTATAAAGAATAAATCAAATCTAATTGTTTTCCTGTGGGAGATTTCAAAGTATGTGTGTAGAAGAACTGCCCTAGTTTATAAGTATTGCAAACAATATTGAAAGTTTATGCATGTTAATGAATTGAAAAGAAAAATTAACATAATTGTAACTGTCCTTTTTTGAATTGATTTACTTGAAATTAAGTAAATGATGCAGAAACAGAATTATTGATAGCAAATGTCATTGAATTTTGATGTCCTTGACTGTGAGAGTTATGCACTTTGTGCTCTTGGGCATACGTGTACTAAGAATTTCATAGGAATGTTGTTGGCAGTATATTAGTTCAGCTAAAAGAGAAAATTACTAATTTTGATAGGAATGTTAATGGTAAAGATTAGTATTGAGGGTGAGTGTTTATAGGCGTTTTTAATGCACGCTTCAAAGGAATTTTGCCCAAGTAGAATGACTTGACTTTAGGAGGGTCATTCGTGAGTGCAAAATCCTTTGAGTCGTGCATCAAATATGCATATAAACATGATGTCAAAAACATTAATATTTTTATAAAATTTCTGTTTTAGATTGTTTAAAACACATAAAAAACAACAACAAAAAAGAAGAAAAAAGAGTTTACCTTCATTTTTTTGCTTTGTTTCAATTTCACCTGTTATAAAAATGGACTAAACCAAATAATGAACGTCATGCATGACGGGAATCTAATACATGGGTCATGACGATGCAAATACTCTAAAGAAATTTTGTAATTATAAGGATTGCATACTTGAGATTTGTTTTACCAGGGACACTGTTCTATAACAGTTTTCCTGGTTTTACAGAAGTATACAGTAACCAGTAAAACAAACTCCCCATTTTTTGTTATCATTCAGTTCAGTATTACCAGTATCATAGTGTATTTTTGATTCTGTTGCCCCTTCAACCTTAAATTTAATAAAGAATTAAGCTTTCACAAAGGGTACAGTCAATTACCTTTGATACTGGGAAGCATTGTGGGAAATGTACACAAATCTCCAAGTTATGGCATCTTTAAACAAAATGGCAGTTGATGATTTGAAGTATGTCATATAATGTACGCTTCTTAAATTCCCAGATTTACATGCTGTTTTGGCCAAGTAAAAGCTAATTCCATCGAGCCATTAGCCTTATAGAGCCGGTGTTTATCCCTGGTTTCCATGGCATAAGTGGATGAGAGTACATGACTCCCACTGGATGGGACGCGAATCCATCGCAGATTAATTCCCCAGCAGTGTTGGTACTCATTTTAACAGCTGAGTGGACTGAAGCAAGTAAAGTATCTTGCTCAAGGACACAATGCAGCGCTCACGACGGGAATCGAACCCCATATCTTATGAATACGAGCATGACTTCTGAATCACTAAGCCACTGCACCACTGAGCCACTGCACCTCCAAGAACTTATATTTAAGTGAGTTAAATTCTTTAAGAAATCTGAAGTTCTTTTGTTTTGCAACAAGTTCTGTCGATTACAAAGTAATCTAAATTCGACGACCATTTGTTTTTGAAATTCCTTTGCACGATTGGCTTTATTTCTAGGGTAATTTCTGACCTTTTGTCCTTAAATTTATCTCATTCTCCCCCTGTTTCCTTTACTTCCTACCTCTAGATTGATCTGACCCCTCAGGCACAATTTGACCTTAGTTGTTGTGGTGCCGTTAAGCCATCATCAAACAAACAACAAACAAACAAGATATTTCATTCCATTTAGAAGCATTAGTAATTGAATAGTTCCAGCTGGCATCAAATGGTTTCAAATGGTCTTAAATGATCCCAGATGGTTTCAAATGGTTCCAAATGGTCTTAAATTTTTTTTGAATTGTTGACTTTATTTCTAGGGTAATATTCAAGGTATTTCATTCCATTTGAAAGCATTTGTGGTTGAATGGTTTCTGCTGGCATCAAATGGTTCCAAATGGTCTCAAATGGTTTAAAATTGTTCCAAATGGTCAAATGGTTCTAAATGGTCTTAAATGGTTCCAGATTGTTCCAGATGGTCTCAAATGGTTCCAAATTATTCCAAATGGTCTTTAATTCCTTTTGAATGATTGGCTTTATTTTAGGGTAATGTTCAAGAAATTTCATTCCACTTGGAAGCATTCGTGATTGAATGCTTCCAGCTGGCATCAAATGCTTTCAAATGGTCTTAAATGGGTCTAGATGGTCTCAAATGGTTTCAGTTGGTCTCAAATGGTTTTAGATTGTTCCAGATGGTCTCAAATGGTCTTAAATGGGTACAATCCAAGATGTTCTCCTTCTTGCCCCCAAACCTTCCCAGGTGGTCTCGCTCCCCACAACTCAAATGAGTTCTTCCAAAAAAATCCAGATAAAATAGTCTCCTTCCTTCAGCATGCATCCCTTCATATTTAAAACTTTGTTTTTAGTTTTACCCATGGTGTCAATTGCTTTTGTTCTCAAATGGTACTTTAAAATGATTGACCTTCAGGCCAATTTGATGGTCATCAAACAAACAAACAAACAAACAAACAAACAAATGGCTTTAAATAGTTCCAGATGGTCTCAAATGGTTCCGGATGGTACCAAATGGTCTCAAATGGTTCTGGATGGTATTAAATGATCTTAAATGGTTCTAAATGGTCTTAAATTGTTCTAAATGGACTCGTATGGTCGAAAATAGTTTCAAATAATTTGAAATGATACTAACAGTTCCTAGTTAGGATAAATATTCAATGGGCATGGGCACCTAGCTGTTTTATTTAATGATGGAAAGATCTTTGAACAAGTCTTAAAGTTCAAAGTGACAGTATAGTTGAAAACATCTTCAAATCACTAATAATGATTTTTACACTAAGGGACAGGATTATTTAGGGATTAGATTGTCTACGTAGGTCTTGTGTTAATTGAAACATTTTACGATGTTTGAATTGCAAAAGGTGGCGTGAGATAGATGTTTTCATTTGGTTTCTCTCTGACAGAAGTATAATGGTTATTTATTTGCTTTAATCGTCATTTTGACATTGAGGTTTTCATACCTTCTTCTCGTTTCATTATAAATTATATTCAGCAAATCTCAAAATAATGGCCAAATCAATAGATGTGTTCAAGTAGATTAGCAAGGGTGTAGCCAGCCTCTTGGATTTAAAAGGGAGGGGGTGGGGAGGGGGTAGCTGAGTGAAATATTTGGACCTTTTAGCATATTTTCTGGACCTTTTACCATTACCATTTTACTTTTTTTTTGGGAGTGTACAACCCAGTTGTGAAACTCACCTGCATAAAGCTATGGTTCTGAATTTATGGTTTATTTTTTAGAAAAGGATGGGACTTTATTCTTTGAAGTCAATGGGAAATCCACCATATTTGCAATAATTTGTTTATAATTTCAAAACTACTGAAAGATATGTTAGTATTTATCATGTTAGTTCTAACATTAAAATGAATTAGAAAAGTCAATTAGGAAAAATCAATTAGGAAAAATTAAATTGAGTGAACTTTGAGGCCGAAGTTGTTGTAGAAATCCTTCAAAATGGCTGCCATTTTGTCCAATTTGGTATCAAAACTCTTAATTTTGACGGGATGGAAATGTTTTGTGACCATATTTTTGGGCTAGGCTGCACAGTATTATGCATTGGTCTTAATCATATTTGTAGAACTTTTTTTTCTGTACTTTATTCAAAATCTTCCAAAATGTAAAAAAAGTTGCTGATTTTCCCATCGACCTAATGATAGGTAACCCTCCACGGAGGAAACCGTATTGTGCCCTATACTATGCATGCACAATCTGCATGCAAAAATTTCCAAGCCGATAACTGAAAACAGTGAAGACCCAATTGCTTTTTCTCAGAGCCCATTCATCATACATCGAACGTGCAGTTTTAAAGAGCATTGTAAATAGGTGATGTATAAATGTAGAGACATGAAGATGAGTCTTTGTGGAAGTATATGTTTGCTACCAGAGATAGGTAAACATTATCTATAGCTACCAGGTTATCAATATTATGTTTGTATCGGTATTTACTCCACGTGTTTGTGCAGTGAGATGATATAACATTTTGTCTGTTTGTAGAAGCGAGATTCAGTTAAAAGACATGAGGTTTTGAAAACAATCATTCCTGATAGTTTATGAAGTGAGAAAGAATTAAAATGAAATAAAAAAATAAAAAAATTGGGAAATAACAAACATGTTTTGGTCTTACAGCTGCCATGATTGATTGACAAAGAGAGCATAATTATATGTGCAATAGGAGATGTTTGTATACAGTGAGTGAAATGCAGATGGGGGATGGGGATTAGAGCGAATATGGAATTTAAACAGATAGGGTGAAATCAGAGGATTTCATAACAGAAGAAGCTTGGATGGATTGGGGTGGAGTCACAATGAGAGTCGGTTGGGAATGGGTGATGGGAGCGGGGGAATGATACTTGGTTTAATTGACAATGACAACTGATGGTCACATGTGACTATAATTACAGCAATTTTGGATCTTTGATATTTACTATTTCTTGAGAGTGACTTTTTCTTGATATTGAGCATTTATGTTCCTTAATACACAAAATGTAGAATTTAAGAAATCTGTTGATGAAGGTACTATGCCTTGAGTGCATGCAATGTCTCCCTAGTTGGATACTGCATTAATCAAAGTTATATTTAGATGACTGTATAACAAATTTTGATTTGGCAAAGT